>JAPYZR010006112.1:0-20084 GCA_030522945.1 Trichopria nigra
TTTAAAAAGTTGTTCATGTGCAACAGAAACTTATTTTTTAAATTAAACGTATTTCTAAATTTCATTGAAGAGTTCTACCAAAAAAGTTATAGCTTAGAAAAGCTCTGCAAATGCAAGAAAGAAAACATTTTCATCTATTTGTCATACGTATTTAGCATACGCACACTCGACGATTCATACATATATATATATATATACATATTTGGTTACCTTTGTATTATTAGGTATTTGTAATCAAATTTTGAACACGCGAAAACAATTGCTAGTATAAAGAAAGAAGAAGAAACGAAATCCCACTCTTACATAAAAGAGGACTGATAAGGTCAGGATCCCGATAAGCGTCGGGAAAGCTTCGGCCCTTAGCCGAGCACCGCGACCAGAGTGTCGTGATGTGTCATAATAACAGACAGTGCAAAAATGCGTTGGCAACTTGGTAAGAGACAAAAAACATTTCGTATTTATAACCTTCCGAATATGACAGTAGCATTAGTGTGAATTTTATAAATACGGCGATTTTTATTATTTTGGTATTTACTTTCAACTGTCAGAATAAAAAATATTGATTTTTTATTCAATTCCATGAAATTGAAATAAATTTGTGACATATTTATAATGAAATACAGCTCCATTTTTCAGTGTATTCAATTCTATTATTTAAGGTGGGAACTTGCAGTCTGTGAAGTTAATCTGTGAACTTGATTGGACAAAATGTTTTTTCGCCTTTGTACATTATGTTTGGTCCGAAGTCGTTACGGATGTTGTAGATTGCCTATCTAATGAAACTTTCATATGGAGAGTAAGCAAAACTACATTTTAATAACAACTGTTTATAATATTATATAACTTCAGGATTTAATTAAGTAATCAACTTTAAAAATTATTTTAAAGACTCTCATCATATTTGCCACCTCTGTGTTGCTTGTCTATACGGTGCATTGCAAAATACAATATTCAAACGAGTCTGTGATAAACAAAGAGGAACTTCTTCGAATAGGGTGCAAAGTACAAGATCTTGAATTAAAAGTAAATGTTCTAACGTACAAAGTCCAGTATGGAACTTGGCCATTGCCACATCACATAAATAAGAAATATGTACAAAATGATCAGCAAGATGTTCGTCTTACTCTTTCAAGTTCAAGTGATGCTAATTCTTGGATTAAACATCTCTTATTCAGGTGGAATTTTTAAATAATAGTAGTCAATTTTAACTGAAATAACTAAATTATTTTAAATTAATATCTTCTTTTTTTAAATACGATGAAATGTTTATGTTTTGCAAACTTCATTCAATTCAATTGTGATTACTGTAATTGAAATTATTATTTTCTTTACGCAGTCCAAGAAAACATAAAAGCATCTCATACGAGATAGACCATTCTGATTCTCTATCAAGCAATTCTAAATGTTTGAATGTCGAAACAAAATATGTCTCTTCCCAATATGAAAGCCAAGACACACCATGTTTTTCTAGTGAAGATAAGATCCCAAAAACAACAAGCGAAAAGTCTTTATCGTTAGTAAACTCAGTCGAAATTGTTGTTTGTGATTATTGATTGTGCAAACGTAATTTTAATTTTAAAATTTTAATCTCAGGAAAAAGAAAAAATGTAGACGATGTTCAAAAGAAGTCATATCGAAAGCTGGCTACGTTTCGAAGAGTGAAAATTTCGGTTTACGTCGTCGTAAATTCAAACCACCATTCACCAACTCGGAAACACAGTATACGCCAAAAATTAGCAGAACATTGCCGTTTGATGTTACTGCAGTAGCAGACAAAAATCTTTTATCCATTAAACATAATGTTAAACGCCAAGAATTCATAACAGATTTAGAAATCAGCCCGGCAAAGAATATGCCACAATGCAATTCAATCAACAAAGGGGAACAAAAATTAGACAAACAGGTAACTGTAATAGTTGTTGTCATCGTTATTTTGAACAAATCATAAACTATTTTATTTTTATCACAGATTGTCGAGCATTATTCATATTCCGCTCCTCAAGTTGAATCACTTAAATCAATACTCGATGCAATTGATAAAATTACTTTCGACGAGGAAATATCTAATAAAGGTATTTCTCACACAGCACAACTACATCCAGTAACACTTTTTACCGACAGTACTACAAAAAAGACTGAATTACATTCTGATCCTACTAGCGATGATTCTAAATTAGTTCAAAGACTCCATGTCCGAAAGAAAGGACTTCACCGAGTCAAAAAGCAACTGGAAACTCTCTGTTGTGTTCTTCACAGTTACAATTTACAAGAATCACCATTCGAGTCGAAGTATGAAACCTCTGAGGCACATGTCAAAGAGAGCAAAGGCAACAATTTGAATAAAAGTTCCCCATCGTCGATATCCATTCAAAGTCACTCGAATTTCCTCGTTCAGCAAACATTTGGAAATGAAGCTGGTGACGCTAATCGTAAAATCCTAACGTCAACAATTTGCAATAATTCGACAAAGGAAGTCAATAAGAAATCTTCGAATTCATCTATAATTTCCAGTCACGAAATGCGCACGTCAGTTAATAAATCTGATATCCAAAATTCAAATCTTATCACCAATGAAGAACAAATAGAAGAAGAACAAATTCAAGTCAATGCAAATTATATTCGAGTGGATACTAAAGAAGACTTAACTACAGTGTCTGAAATATCCAGTATTTCTGAATTTCCAAAAGAAAGTGACTCGGATGAACACTATACCGCGACATTGCTTCAAGAAGCTCTAAAATTTAAGCAAGCGCTACTCTCGCAATTGGAAATAGAAAACAAACTTAGTCAGAGAGAGAAAAGTAAATCGATCACAGGAACTAAAACTGCCATAAACGCTCCGCGTTACGTTCTAAATAATCACTTTCAGTCCAAACTTTTAGATATCATAACTGAGGAACGCTCTACGTGTAGTTCAACGGAAATGACTAGCAAAACCTACCTTCTTTTAAAAATGTCTGAAGGGAATAATGCTAAAAGCCCCAACAGTTCTGAACCACAATATCGGCATATTGAAGAATCAGACAATGAAACCGCAGCTCCAAAAAAATCGACCGATGAAGAGCTCGATGCAGAATTCTTGCCAAAGTCATGTGAAAGTATCGGTAACTTAGTGAGAGCAAGTTTCGAAAGTATTAGGGACTACAGTGAAATCTTCTCTAGACATCAAAATGAAGCAATTGCTGAAACTCGAAAAGCAATTCTTCAAGATCAAGATTATTTACAGCAAATGCATGATAACGAAAATGAGGAAAAAATACACGACAATGAAAATGAACAAACGGATTTGCCAATTATAAAAGAGTCAGGATTATTCCCATCCTCTTCTGAAAAAATTATCTCGACGAATTCCTTGAAAACTTCAAACTTCTCTTCGGAATCTGTCAACTCCGAAACTGCTGAATCGCATCAACGAGAAACTAACCCAACTACCGATTTCAAATCTCTTGACGATGTAACGTCAAATACTACAAGCATCGTCGAGAAATCAAACGAAAAATTAATCGATAGCGAAACATTAACTAGTGAAACCGATGAAATTTGTAGTCCTAATTCGGACAAAACTGTAATTGATGTAAACTCCAACACGATAGAGGCACCAACACATTCTAATTTCGAAAATAAATCTTCTAACAATAGTGCAGAAATGATTGTCGACGAAGAAGAAGATTCTATTGTTCCGTTAAAACGAAGCATTTGTTCTCTTGATGTCCGATTTCCAGAGAGTCCAACTGAATGTTTTAACCTTTCAACTGAAGATCTGCCAAATATCGACTCTATTGTTTTGATCGACGATGAAAAGGATCTCGTATCGGAATGTGAACCAGAAATCTCCATCGAAATAAGAAACGAAGAAAGCTCTAAATCTGATACTTGCAGTATTAACATGATAGAATCATCTTGTATTGACATAGATTTGCAATCGTCTGAAAATACAATTCTCCTTAGCGACCACACCTCTACGTCATATAGAGATGCTATCAGTTTTGAATCGACATCAACCAGTGACAAATCCCTTTCAGATAAATCAATACCAAGTTTTTCTGAAATTGGCATCGGTTGTACTCCTTCGACTGCCATTTCTGTCGACACGAATGAGACACTGGAATCTGAAATAACTGTATCGTTTGAGAAAAGCAAACAGCCTGAGAATTCACCATCCACTTCACAAGACGACCTAAAGTCTATCAGTGCCCAAAGTCTCGATTCGAGCAAAACTTGTCTCACTCATCGCAGATCCAGATCTTACATTTGCCCACGTAAAAGTGCATCCTCCCCACGTAACGGTAAAATGACTGAAAATGAACCTAAGAGAAGATCCTTATCGTCTTCGAGCAGCTGCCCTGTCAAAACGAATTCGAAATCATTCATTCCGGTATTGAGAACTCGACAAGATACACGAAAAGCGGATTGTGAAAGTCGACCGAAAAGTCCGACTCAAAGTCCCTTGACGATGACTTCCGGCCCACGATCTGCTGAAATGACTGAAGTATCAGAAAATAAGGACAGAATCTTCATCAATACGGGAGAATGTCAAAATCGAACTCTGATTTGTATAAATCTAATGACCGCAGAAGACAAATTACAAACGAAACTTGTAGATCCGAAGAAGTTCTTGGACTGCGTAAGGACTAGAGAATTGAAAATTCAGAACGAAGAAGGTGGTGACGTGCCACCTTTACTAAATGACGATGTCAATTCTCTAGACATACAATCCGCAAAAATTATTGGTGTAATTTCATCTGGTAACGAAACCGAAGGTTTGATCATACCCTCTATTGTCAAAGTCACAAGCACATCGATCCCTGACAATGTCGATCCCAGTATTTCGAAAAAATCAGGGGATTTCCAATTATTTCAAGTGCCGGAAGAATTAACGAAAGAAGAGTACGCATCTCTTCTACAAACCCTTCATCAAGATGCTGATCTTGAAAAACTAAAAACAATGAGAGAACTGTGCATGAAGCTGAGTCATGGCTTACGAAAGTAATATTTCTAAATGCTCTAATACATTTATAATTGTACGTATTTTTGTCTATATTAATATATATTTAGATTAAAAAAAAAAAAGTAATCAAATTGAATTTCATTACCTGCATCTGCACACTTTGACAATTGACGAACTCGATACTCGAGACCACCGAGTCGAAAACTATTGAAGACTTACGGCAAGAGTCCATAACTACAGAGTTGATTTTTCCCTTGACCGTCAAAGTGCTGTCTTGACATCGGTATATGTAAACGACGTTGTTCATTTCGGTTCCATCTATCACGAGATTTCTGTTGTCCTTTTGATATTCCTGAAAAAGAAATGGAAATTAGTTTTTGTTTTTGTTTGTATTATCGAATACTACGTTTTAATTTCAATTAAACAATTCGGTGGCTAGAAACTTACCACAAGCCACTTTTTGCCATCGCGACTAAACACTGGGGGCTTGTCGATAGGTGCATGGGCTGGAAGACTCGTCTTCGCTGTCGTATTATTGCTCATTGTAGGTGCCTTGAATGGCGCTGGACCCGTTCTTAAATTCGTATTTTTATGAGTTTGCATATCGAAAGTGACTTTTTTCAAATCTGAAATATTCAACGGTCTCGAATTAAAAGTGTTATTTTTATTAATTAATCATGAATTAATAGCAAAATGATATCAAGACAGATTGTCTATTTTCTCAAGTAGGATCATCATTTTGCAACAAAAGTATGTGATGCTTTAATAACATTATACTGTTTGTTTGTTCACTTGTTACTCGAGAATCACTCATTTTCATTACATTTCATATTTGTTTTATGTGTTTAGTCGAAGCGAATAAAGTTCAAAAAAATAAGTAAAAAACGGTCACTGTACAACAGGGTTCAAAGAACCACAAAAAAATATATTAATTTTCGGCCTGGATCTAGGCCCTCTTGGATCTAGGCCCTCTTCAGAAAAATATAATACAATATACAAAATGTAATAATTTCAAATCTATAAGCGAATAAAACAAAAACACAAAAGAACTTTGTAAGGTATTGATAATTGTATTGTTAAAAATGTTTAACTCCAAATGCTTAACGGTCTCGCGTGTCAAATATGTTCATATTAAATGTTGTCTCCATTTAATATTTGACATTTTCAAATGACAAAAAGTTCACCGTACAAATTCAATGTTAGAGTTTCCTTACTTCGTGTGATATTCTCCCCTTGATTGATTTGAGCGAATAACGCTGCCCTGTCGTCGTTCTCTGCCAATGCCGGTGTAAATTCGCCGATAAGCATTGCCGGTGGCGGCGGGGGTGGAATATTTGATGCTACTGCAGGTCCTTTTGCCCATACCAATCCCGTCGTATGATACTTGCGAACGTATTGCTGGAGGTCGGACAATGTTTGCACCCACGCCTTGCACCATTCCGCGTGTGTTTGGTCTCTGCATAATTCGATTTAAATATTTGAGCGCCAGCCGAACAATCTTCTTTTTTTTTTATATATGCAAAATGAAATTAAAAATATAATCAGCCTGCACTATGCATAAAGCATTACACTTCGACTTTTGTTTGTGTAAATGAAATTTATAATAAATATCCAATCTACAAAAATTTGTGGAATCCAACGAATGATTCCACGGTGTGAAATAAAATATTAACTTTTAATATTATTGACCTTTTTTTTCAAAGAGTGCTCATTTTTTTTTTGTTTTTTTTTTGTTAGTTTATCGGCTTTATCTATTAGCCTAAACTTCACAAAAATATACCCATTATTGGCATACCTTCTTCTGAAGTTATATGGAAACGATATATTGTCCAATAAGGCTTGCTGAAAACAAAATCGAATATTCAAAATCGATTAACTCGAAAGGAAAACGTTTGCCTGGACCGGACGTTGGTTGCGTCAATCTTTTTTTCATATCTTCACAAGAAGATATGCCTATGCGGGTATATTTTTATGAAGCTTATGCTAACGGTTATAGCTGATGAATGACGCTGACTATTTTCTAGCATTTTCTAGCCGCATAATAAACGCGATCGCCCAGTGTCGAATTAAGTACACAGGCGTCAATGGGACGGTGGTGGGCGAGAACGTTGACGATCGTAAACGGAGATAAAACTAAGTCACACGTATTCAAATACATAATAAACGTAACGAAATATGTTTAAAGAAACACGGACTATTCACATAAGAAATTGTATAAACATAAAAAAAATGGCTTATTCCCAATAATGAGAATAAAAAAGGCTCCGTGGTAAGAAAGTGGATAGACTCGTATAGAATCGGATTCCAATTCTATCTGGATTTTTAAAAAAATTATAGAGATGTACAGGAAATGTATCCATTTCTATCCGTTTCTTTAAAATCCGGATAGAATTGGAATCCGATTCCATGCGATTCCATCCACTCTTTTACCAGGGAATGTGAAAACCAGAGGAAATGCCTTGAATTCGTTTTAGAAGCCTAAAATACACATCAAAAAAAGTTACACGCGAGAAGTTACAGAGAGTCTTCGAAATATGGACAGTGTGGCGAGATACCGCCCAAAGGTATCTTGGATAAACGGATTCGAATATATACTATCAACCTAAAACGTGAACGTTAACCAATTGTTTAGCTTACTTTTCCTTCCACTCTTTCAAAACGCGATTGCTGTAGAATTGTCCGGTATCGTTCATCTCTTTAACGTATGGCGACGGTGCTGGGGAGACCGCCACCCAACCGAGTGCCGGGATGCTTTCGCTTATAGCCGATAAATGATTAAAGTACTCGGACCCTCGGTGCTTATCGCGGAAGCCCTGAACCTCCTGGATTTGCGTCGAAGTGGGACCGAGAAGGCTCACTAGCTCCGTTTGGTTCACTGGTTCCGCGCGACTCGCTGCGAGTTGTATATACTGTCGCTGGATTCTGAAAGCAAGACAAAGAATCGATAATATTTTAGTGACATTATCGAGAGCTACAAAATTGCGAATCCAATCAAATCAGATCAACGAAAAAGTTATAAAAAAAAAAAAAAAAAAAAAACAAAAACAAAAACTTACTGAAATGCCTTCTCGACCAATTTGCTATGGTTGGCGACATCTCCGCCGATTTTTTTACTGAGTTGCACGTAGTCCTGGAGCGGACCGGCCAAAATGTCTTCGTATCCTTGTACCGACATATTTAATTCCACTACCGACACTACCGATACCGTGGATTCCCTAGACGAGCTCGATGACGATACGGATGATTCTTCGGCGGGGTTCTCTTCCGACGACGAATTCGACCGCTTTGGAGACGGGGACTTGGTCTGTACGGCGATTTCCTGTGTTTCGACCTGGGGCTGCGTCGACACTCGCTCCAGGCGTTTCGTGACACTTTCCAGGCGATTCACCAACTCCTCTAGATGCTCCTTACGGTCGTCCGCTTCGCAACCTGTTTCACATAAAGCTTCGATCAAAATCTCAGAACGTGATTTACAAGGATATATAAAGAGAGAGAGAGAGAGACACAAAACACCCAAGATTTGTGCACGCGGTTAAATTGCGCCCGAGAATATCCCAAGGAAATTTGGAATCAAAGCAAAAAGAGCCGCAAATATAGAACGACTTATAAATAGCCGCGTCAACATCTGCGGCCACTGGGACATTGTTATGAAACATTGCAAAACGCCGTTTTTTTTTTTACGAAATTCGCGAAAATATTTATATACGTACTTTCACAAGCGCTAGAAATGTTTATGCTACTTAGTTATATATATATTCGCGGTAAAAGTGAACAAAGTGACAACCTGTCAAATGTGCTGTACAGTGTACGATCTTGGATTTTATATGCGATTGCACTGAAAGCCTGAGTTTGTCGTGGAGGAATGTAAATATTCCACCGGCAAGTCGCTGACAGATCTCAAGAACAAATCACAAGTCCCTCGAGAACTTGGAGATGATAGAGATTCGAAGTGCTACGCGGGACGAGTAAGATCATCCCAGATGATGGCAGGAGAGCGATCTATTATTAGACGAGACGCGTGGGCGAAAACCCACCTAATGGAATAGAAACGGAACGGAGAACTTAATTTGTCTCCGTCATTTTTTCGTTTCTCATCAGGGGGTCGCAAGAATTCTGAAAACATCGCCTAATTTTCTATTTACTTCCATAATCGGATCATTCTATCGAGGTCTTATACAATAGAGAAATATATGGCTGTCATGAATTGTAATCTTTTTTGTTCATACTACTGGCAAAGTTTCGCCTTAATTCATATATAATTTAAGTATACGATTAGTGCCGTAAAATTAGATGCAGTAGAAAAGGTCCAACAGGAAGTCGGCATTCGAAATCCACAGAGGGGGTCAATTGGTTCTAAAATTACATGTATAACATTCGACGACAAATAAGGAAAACTATAGCTAAAGTACTCTAGATAGATGTTCTTGCATCGCTATGAATTACTGGCCAATAACTGTGCCAGCCGACTTAAAAAGAAAAAGATGAATTTACACCAATACTCTCTGATTATCTGACAGAGACAGTGATTAAACGTGTTTAGAGCGGTTCTGTATTGGTGTAATTCTTCTTCACTGGTAGTTACTGTACATTCCGTTAAACAAATAAGAATAATCTGTTAAACCATCGAGCATAGACGCTTATAGAAGGACCGTGTCCATGTTAAGCGAGATATGCGTATATCTTATATTACATAAGAAGAGTGAGAAAGACACGCTTGTCTAAAGTACATTGGCAGTCCTTTCTTCTCCAGTCGCATGTTCTCTATACCCGCAAGAGTTCTATATTCGTCCATGTTCGTTGGTTAAGTAAATAGTCAAAGGACGTTGTTGGGGGTCCCAATCTGACGACGTTCTAAAAATGCGTGATGAATATTTTGGACATCTTTAATGGAAAGCGAACGATGCCCGATTGGCTGATGATAATATCAAGTAACAGAAACGTGTCTTTTCCGAGCTCGACATAATTTTTTCGCAACGCAATGTCATGCAACATTGATACCGCGCATATTGGCATAATGGAGTTCCAGAGGACCTGCCGCGTCGCAACAATGTTCGTTTATCGGGTGCTTAATAATAATCGAATCCTAACCGGTGTGCACCAAAGGTCCTAGAGGGTCGAATCTGACTCTGTGCTCGGCGGTGCCCTTGGTAGCTTCAAGCAGATCTGAGAAAAACCTGTGTCGCCGCATGGCGAGTTCGTCGCGGGCAACCGGAGTCGCCGGCGGTTCTTGCATCCCACCGAAGTCATCCGAGTTGTTGTTGTCGATCTCTTCTTCTTGCGATACCCACCGTGGAAACGGCGTAGCAACTGTCATTGACCACATAACATATCGAATGCATACTGTTCAATGTTGACGTCGCTTTATATTTGCTCGTTACATGTACTATTATAGTGTCAGCGCGACACTTTAACATACGTACGACTTTAATTCATTCTATTGAAATCAATCTTTTTCAACGAAACTTGATGATGTTTGTTACAATTCCTCCTTAATTTAGCATCTCAATTTCCGAGCGTTTGAGCAATGCTCAAAAGCCAATGATCTCAAAATGTTTTATTTCTGATGTTATATAAAAAGCTACTTATGTATATCATTAGTGTTTTTGTCTAAAGGTAAGAAGAAAAAATGCACGTGGACCCTCGGTCCCATGAGCACGCAGAGAAAGGATATATAAAATGCTGGGTCTCAGTGAAAACCTGTACGGTGAATGTGAGGAATTGATTCAACAAGTTTTTTGTTTTGTTTCTTTTTTTTACTCGAAAAATTAAATAAGAAGCTTGCACCCATGGTTCCTGTATAACTGCACGTGATATATGGTATTGGATCAGGCAATTCTAGGGACTTGTGTGATCCATAAATGAAACAGCTTAAATAGTTTTGCAAATATGAAGATGAAAAGAAAAAATAAATCCATTCACGTCATGAGCTGCAAAACTGATGTAGAGAAGCTGGTTCTTATTCAATTCTGTCATGAGTCATTACAATATACAGTAGTGGAAACTTCTCTTGGGAATGTTAAGTTTTTGTAACACCAAGACAATTTGTAATTAATTTCTCCAAAATTATACAACTACATTAAGCCTTTTAATTAATTAATAATCAATTAATTACAAACTATGTTAAGCCACTAGGATTTTTCATTTATATTTATAATGAAGTCGTGTTATAGTTATTATTAAAGGGCTTTGTAGGTTGTTTGCTTGTAAAGATTCAGCGACAAGTTTCTTTGTGCTACACTAATCAAATAATGAACCTCTTCTAGAATGTTACCTGATCTGAGAAAATCAAAAGATTCCTAAGATACCTCGGAAATTTCGCAAAAATTAAGAAACAATTTTAACAAACCACTACTTTTCTAAAATCATTCTCACGGTACCTTGTCTCTGCTTGTGGTTAGGTTCAAGTTCCTGTTGCGAGTTTTCGAAAACAGAATCGTCGCCTTCGTCTTCCTGTGCGTCATCGTTTGTTCTCTCGTTATAATCCGACGGTTCGTTATTGGGATACATTTTCCCTTCACCGTTAGCCGAAATGTCATGTTCGTATTCCTCCTCCTCGTCATTTTCCGTTTTATTCGTCGGACTCTCGTAGCTGATGTTCGAAAGGCTTTTCCTTTGAGGCGACGGTGGCTCGACTTCCTGCGAGTTACCCTCAATACTGTCATCGGTTGTTTGTTCGACAGAACTGCCACGACTGTCCTTGAAATCCTCCATCTTCTCCATCCTTAATTGTTCAATCAGGACTTCTTCTTTCAGAATGTCATCCTCACTGACAGTTTCCACTTCAACTCCATTGAACTTCTCCGGTGAGGTGCATTTTACGACATCGTCGACCCTTTCTGCCTGGACATACTCCATATCCGGAATCGGCAAATCTAAGACCTCCGTCGCTTCTTCCTCCTCGGGTGCAGGAAAGTCCGCCAGTTCAGTGGCTTCATTTCCAGGTGGTGGGAAATCCGGAATTTCAAAGCTCAATTTCTCGAAGCCTTCGTCATCCGTTACCGCTTCTCGATATTCCTCGGGAACCGGAAAACTCGAGATGTCGAAGCTCAATTTCTCAAAGTCTTCACCGGGTTCTTCTTCCGGTGCGAGAAAATTCGGAATTTCGAAAGGTAGGCTTTCCATCATTTCTTGCGACTTTTCACCTTGATCGTCCGGAGGTGGAAAATTGGGAATTTCGAAATTCAATTGCTGAGCCATCTCGGCGTTTTCAATGTCGAGCTTTTCCTCCTCCTCATTCTCCTCCTCATCTTTCCTTTCCGAGGCACTTTGGAGCTCAAAGTTAAGCTTTTCTTCCTCCTCGATCTCCGCATTAATCTTGTCTTCTTCGATCTGCACGTCATCTGGAACTCGCTGCATCTCGAAATTCAGCGATTCCTGTGCCTCCTGGTCAATCTTAGGGGGCTCGGGATCTAACGGCTTCATTTCCGGCGCGGTTTGGAGCTGAAAATTCAGCTCTTCGTTTACTTTTTTTTCCACGACCGTCTGTGTTCTCATTAACGTTACACTCCGCAGCTCAAAGTTCAGTGTCTCATCCTCCTCCTTCGCCTCCTCTCCCTCCTCCTCCTCCTCTTCCTCCTCCTCTCCTGCCTGTATTTCTGGTATACTTTGCAGTTCAAAGTTCAGCTTTTCCGGTATCCCATCCAATACGTTTTCCTTGGCCTCGACAGGCTTATAATTTAGCTTTTCCGCCATTTCTCTTTCGATCTCCTCCTCCTCCTTTTCCTCGTCTGTTTTTTCGCGGTCATTCTGCCCCTCGCCGTTCACCTGTTCTACAACCGTAGTGACATTCGATTTTTCATCCGTATCTCTCATTTCACTACTCAATTCCTCTGGGTCCTCGTCGCCCTCTTTTTCATCCCTAAGCCTCTCGAACTCTTCCTCTTCCGAGCTCGAGTCGTCCTCTTCATCTTCATCGCTGTCGTCCACGTACACGTCCTCCTCCTCGTCGTCCCCCGAAGTCTTCTCCCGCTTGGCACTCTTCCACACGCAGCACTTGAACATGATTACCGCGGTATGCTTGGCTTGCTCCTGGCGATATTTCACGGTTCAGCCCCTCGTTACAACGTCATTGATTTTTCTAAGCAATTAATCATTTTCTTTTACAAATTAACATTGACACTTTGTAAATACTTTCGTTCGTATCTTATGTCTTTTTGTAAAGTTTAATCGTCCCTTTCAGAAACGTGCGTTCCTCTGGCGGAACTAACGTGACTTGTTGCAATCGTTTGGCATTTATCAGATGCATTTGTCGGAAGTACTATATAGTGCAATCGTACAATCTTACAATTAATTGATCGTTTTAGCGCTCAGTTTTTGAAATGCATTTCGCTCCACGAACAGTTCGTTGGCCTTTATCTCTTCTATCTTTCGTCTAAAGAGGTAATATGGAACTTGGCAGTGTCTTAAAGAAGACTACGCATATTCCACCCAATGATTCTATATTCATTCTATATTCATTTCAATAAATCAATATTTTATATAATGCAATAATTCAATTTTTATATATATATATATATATATATCTCCTCCTGTATGTATATTTATATATATATTTCTATGTATATATACGTTTCATTTGTATCTTTCTTAAATGCGATTAGTAGTCGAGTTACTTCACTTCTAGGCATTAATCAAATTTAATAAAATCAGTCGCAATTTACCATCACCAATTTCACGGTGACACGTAAATATTTCTATCTCAACCATTTCAATCCTCCTTCGATGACCTCAATCGAGAGACTAAAATTTAAAATTCGATAACGTCGATTGTAAGCATATGTATAATAAAATAACACGCCTCGAACGTCGAGACGTTCGTTCAATAACTCATTCGCACGAAAACGAGCAAACTCTTGGACTAGGTATAACAAAATGCAACGTTAATAATATATAATAATACGTCGATGATGATCAGGTTCCCACATCGGACCTTCGTTTCTTATTTGGACACGTCGTTTTAAAAAGTTCCTTCGCGAACGGAATAGGCCTGGTACGTCGTCGCCGTTTTTCGATGCGGGTCATCGACACCCGCCAAAGCAATCCTCGATGACCGTCCCCTTATCATCCTCCAAAGTTGACCGGATCTGCCGAGACCTAACGTGTTCGCCTTTAAAGAGGCTCGCCTGCAAGAAGGCAGTTGTTGCTCCTGCAGGATTTCGTGCGTGCAGAGGTGAATCCCGTCAATGATTAAGCAGTCCGTTGCGCGTGCGGAGAAAGCAGCGGCCGCGATTTCGAAAATCGCGGATACTCGCGCGCGATCGGCTTTCACTCCTTTCCCTTCAATCAATTAATTGACGGATTAAAAACCCCATATACGACCTCTCATTTCTGCCGCGTACGCTTTTCCGATACTTATAAGCGGGGGATTGGCAGCATCGCCCGTCACCGCCGCCGCGCCACCGCCGCCGACGACGAATTGATCCGCACGCGCCTGGCCGGGTCGCTTCCGGGCCGCTATCACCACCTGCGCCGGGTATAACCCCGGGATATAAAAATGACAATAGACGACGACGACGACGACGACCCGTATCTCGGTTTGACGAAACTCGCCGAGATAAATCCCGGACGGGGACACTAAATGGACACCGGCCTCGGCCGTCGCGCCTGACGGGTCCACGCCTCGCTTTCCCTAGACCTTTTTGGGGATGACAATCCAGTCGCGATCTGCGACTGCGTTTGCGTCTGCGTTCCTCCAGCTTTCGGCTGAAAAATTCAGTTTTGGTGCTTACCAGCCGCAAACGGGGGAATTCCGCGATACGTAAGAGATATGCATGTCTTCCAAAACAAACAATCCCTCCGTATATGTATAACTCACCGCTCGAATCAAAGTTTTCGAATTTCGTCCACGTATATTATAATAGGATATTGTCTCGCGTTTTTCATTAGTTTCGAACCGCATGAACTTTGATCAGTATTATGCATCAGGAATGCTGCTGTCATAAAGTATTCCTTTCACATTGGCCTATTGTGAAATTAATTAAGTGCCTGCATCTCTTTATACGACATTTTAAAAAGATTTAATGCTGGACACAATAATGCATCCTCCCGATCAAATGCATGTGGGGGGTTGGGAGTTTTTGAAAATATTCATTTAATATTACGAACTTATGGTAGCAGTTACTGAATCTTATGTTGGTCTAATGGCTGCCAAGTAAATATAACCAGATATTCATTGCTCATATTCACCCGTTGAATTCATTAAGGACATTGTAGGATAAAAAAGCATGCCTTCTTTGTTTGCCAGATATAGATAAAATTATTTTAATGGCAAGTTGTATATATAATGAAGTAACATTTGAAGAATATTTTCTGAAATTTCCGTAGAAAAATATAGTGTGATCCTTCGGTGATACCACTATATAAGCAATCGTAGCTTAATCTCAAATCAAAAAACGAAAAAGATTCTATATTAGTAGATGAATTTCCCCAGGTTGCAACGCGATCTTTTTCGTTTCTTTCTTTTTCAAAATTTGAATTGTTCGTAACGGTTTATGGTCAAAAAGCCGATTTATACCAGAAAAATTCTGCCTTCTGTTGCTGTATAATGACCGACATTGTAATAGTTTTTGAGTTAAAATGTAAATTTTGAGAAAAACGCATTTCAAGTTTCATTCAATTTTTTCAATAGACTCAGAATCGTAGAAGCCAACTCCATAAAACAAATAACAGTTACGTAACATTTACATCATCGTTACTTGTTACGTAAATGTTACATTGTTGTTACATGATTGTCACGTAATTGTCAGAATTTTGCTTGCTGGGCGAAGCGCCTGCTGGAAAATACCTTCTTTTCTGCGTGATTTTAAATGACACGTTGCGTAAAGTAGAAGTAGATGTAAACAAGAGTAAAATATCTATTATTCTACAATGGCTCTCAACTGATACAAATAAGTCTCCCAACTCAATACCATAGTTTTCATCCTCACGACTTTACATTAAATCTCGGTAAATATAACAAAATGCTCATTTCTCAGTGCCGGATGCCACGTCCAAATCTACTGTTCGTTATTTACAAGATGTCGACTTCCTGTCCAAATCTATAGATTAAATTTTAAATATTATTTTGAATCGCGATTCACGCCCTCCAATCACAGTTCAACTTCGTCAACCCAAGAGGCAAGAGGTGGGAAAAAGAAAGGAGCCAAAGTTAGAATGTCGTAATGAAGTGAAAATTTACCAATTTTTAATCTACAAATTGTCCTGTAAGTCAAATAGTATTTCAAGTTCTAAACACAGGTTGAAAATTAGGTAAATATAATGCCAAATCGTAACCAACAGTCTGCCTTCATAGGCGAGTAAGCTTATATATAAGTCAAAATTAGAGTCAGCTTTGACGGCAATATGACCATGCAGAATTACCTCATTTTCCCTCAATATTCTTTATTGGTCAATGAATGAGATTTTTCTATTTTAGAAAAATTAATCAATTCCAAGTCGCGAGATATCCCCAATAATTGTAACAAAAGAATAAGCAAACCTTTTAAAATCTTATACCTTGCTTCGCGTGTTAAATGAAATGAATCATGTAGTGGTAATTACATACAAATGATCAGAATACAAAGTGCAAAGGAAAAGCTGCATCATCTTTATCTACATCGTTTTGGTATAGTTCATTTTCAAAATAGGAAAAAAATACAAATTTAATTCTTTCATCACTATGAACATAGCAGTTCTTCTTAAATTTCTTATATGATATTTACAGAATTCATTTCTACACGCTTTCTTGAATAATTTATTATCTACCGCACTAATAAATTTTTTTTTTTTTGTTATTCCTTGTTTTTGATGCCGTATGAAACTATAATCTTTGTAACGCACATTGAATTGTTCTATATTCAATGTCTATACATTTTTTACACGGTTGAGCCTTGATTTTCTCTAAATTGAAAATATTTTTTTGAGTTACAGTTTAACAAATATTAAAAGGAAAAAGTCTCTCGCAGTGCAGAAATGGATTTCCATTTACTGTGTATTAGAAGTGTTTCCGTTACGTACTGACACAACATATCAGATATCATCACATATTATTCAGGAAGGCATGCACTATGGGAAATTTGTTGATTGCCATTTGCCGCTAGGTATTATACGGGGACTCTTTATTACACTATAATCACTGAAATCAGTCATGATTTCAGTCAAATTTATCATCAACAGTTTCGATTGATTTATACGAAGATAATAAAATCGTGGAAGAAAATGAAACCAGTTTTGGGCCATTTTTTGTAGTCCTAATGCTTTTACGTATGTGGGTCGTCCAGAAAACTGACCAGACAATGTTTTCATTTTCTATTAGCGAATAGATTAAAATATACTCATATAATGGTATAAGTCATCAATATCTTGCAATCTCACGCGACAGTATTGCAATATTCAAATCAATATTTAAACAATTCATTCTGATTACGTTAAATAACTGTTAAACAAAATTAATGTATAAGAAAATACATCATATGCTGAAACATTTTAATATATTTCTTGACCTGATTTCATTTTTAATGGATTTTTTTCATTCGCATTATTTCAACTTTCGAAAAAGTGTCCTAATGTATCTTCAGCGGGGGGGGGCACAAATCTGAATATTTTTCGATGTGCACGGCGCAAATGTTATTACGGTTTACCCCATACTGGTGAACTCCAATCTTTTTCATAATGAATTTATTATTAACGTTATTGTTCTCATTTAATTTGATAACATTATAGCTCCGATTCTGAATTGGTAATTGTCAAAATAAAATTGAACCTTATGATGTTACGTAATAGTAATTATGTATCACCGCAATGGTTTATTTAATTACAGGAAATAAATATTTAAACATGTGTGCAAACGTCGGAGTAAATTGATCATGTTTATATATCTTTCATGTTCAAAGTATATGTACTAACCAATTTCTCATAAAAATTTCATGCATATATATCAGAAGAGTCGTGGGCTAATTACAAGATAGTTATCGACGTATAAATATTAATGATTTTTCTTTTGTAATTTTGTTTCGTTCTTTCGAATGGGTTGGTCAATTTTTGGGCCCAGTGCCAAGTCGGACCTAATTTAATATTAAAATAATTAATTTTTTGGAACCGAAAATCGGTGCGAAAATTGAAAACTGCGAATGTTATAGATGCAAATATATAAATATTAATGTGTTTTATTAGGTTTTATAAAAATCGTTACTATATTCAATAGATATAGGTTTATAAGTTGACAAATTTAAAATAGTGTGTCTTTTAATCAATTATATCTTCATGTTAATAAAAAATAAACATCGATAATATCCTATCTGTATAAGATATGAATAATTCAAGTTGTTTACGTTTTTTCGTCATTTACAGGCATATTAACGTCTGAAATGTGAAAACTGGTCAAAGGTATGTAAATTTCTTAATTATTAATAAATAATGAAACGCAAAAATCATTTGCATATATAATACACTTTTTGACACGTAATAAAAAAATATTGAAAACAGTGAAAACCTATATTTCGAATTGTTTTCTAAATAAATCGTTAAAATAAATAAATCGTAGATAATATCCAGAGAACTCCCAGGTCTCCTGTACACATATTTAAGCTGACGAAAATATAATATATGTCAGAATGATATAATACGAATACCGAAATATTCTGCACGTCGTTCATTTATAATGAAATTCAAAACTATTTACTCCATAATATTCCATATCACACGAATGTCTAGAATTCTTCTAGATTTATCCGTATAGATAAATATCTAGAACATTTTAGAGAAACCCCATTTCAAAAAATAATAATTTTATAATCGTGAAGTTATGATTTTGGCACGCGCTTCTGAATGGCATCCAAATTCTTGCCTCGTTTATATCTCATGTTACATTTTGTTTTTACTAATTCTTAATAATAATATTCACAGAATTTACTTTAATGGTTCTTTTAATAATATGTTAACAGTTATTTATTATTCTTACATTGATATTGATGATTAATTTTAACTACATGTGGATGACATTAAATGATTTCAATAAATATACGGAGAAAAATTTGCTTGTAAATTTACGGTACTTAATGACATTTTAAGGACAGTCTTTTATTTATGGTAAAAGTTACAATTTTTAGAATTTTTATTATTATGAGTATGGAAAAAATTGCCATTCATGATAAAAAGTTTTATTATAAAAACTGCAATTTTTCTCATGACCAAAGTCTGTCCTCCTCAAAATACTATCTGTTTTGGTAAAATTGTCAAGAAAATTTGTCTACGTATATTTATTCTAATACGCAGTAGCTACAAAGCAAATAAAAATAAATCTCTTGCAAGATTTCTTTGAGAATGCTTCATTTGGGATATGTTTATCGCTTAAAACCATTAAATTATATTGTAGAAATATTGTAATAATAAAACAATTTGTTTTCTTGACATTGTAATACAGAAACACATTAATAGATCATTATTAATAAATTGAATATACATTATTTTTGGTATGATTGTAACGGATTATAATCTGGCAACACTCAATAAAAAGGCTAAAACTTTTCAAAATATTCTTAGAATAAATAACTTATTCATTCTGCATTTTTATATAATAAAATAAAATAAATTACATTTCTATCCTTATGATGAAAATATTTGAATTTATTCCAAAGTGATGTTTTCTTTGTTTTGTATATTAGATAGTGATTTTAATCAAATGTTATCTTGTTTCACATGGTTCGACAAGAATTAATTACCAACCAGAAACATCAATTTTCAAGTAGAATTAAAAAAAAAGTAAAGTAAATTTATTAGTAGAGAATTTATTTATTTTTAGTAGAATTACCTTTTGAAGTAAATTTAGTCCATTATTGTGTATCATTTAAAAATTTTCCACTGTAATATCATTTAATATATTGTTTACAAGTTTTATGATTTGTGTATCAATTTTTGGAGATAAAGTTCTTTAAGAAATGTGATTCATTATGGATTAGTCATCGCTTATTACATGGAATCTGCTTTCATTTTTTGATTTTAACATAACTAGAAAATAGCATTGGCACTACTCTATTGTGGCATAATATACTTTTTAAATTTCTGAATAAAAATTTTCATGATAGGTAATATTTGACTAATAGATGTATCATACATTTTTACAGACACTAACAACCCTCGCAGAAAAAAATATGTTCGGTGT
>JAPYZR010006113.1:0-10045 GCA_030522945.1 Trichopria nigra
AATGCGGAAAAAACGAAAGACCAATCCCTGACGTTCCGCACTTTCCGCGAGTTCCGCTAAATACGCGAAATCCACTCCACCATCTGACTTCGGCCTAACAATTAAATGCTTATATGCATTCAATAAAAAATACGTGCACCACATATATGTACATATGTATGTAAATCGTGGAACGCGATTTTCTACCATTTTCTTTTTCGATCAATTGTGCTCTGCATTACCTCCCGCGCATCCGTCAAGTGCTTGTGGTGCTCTTCGGTTACCATTTCCCCAACGTCAATCCGCGCGTTGGAGCCACTTTACGGCGAAATTCTTTGGCAAGCTGAAATCACCTAACTGAGCGGTCTCCCTATATTATCGCCCATGTTATCGCCGACTTTATTATTATTCTGTTATTATTCTGTGGCTCGACCGGCGAGCCGTATGAAACAAAATACGTCATGGCAAAACACCACCCAGATCTCATATTCTGCAGAAAGCAACCAGGAGTTGGTAAGACGACAAATTGAAATTTACAACAATACATATCCTGTCATATACGTTCAAGCGTTACTCCGATTTGTTAAAATATTTTTCTTTATTAATTATAGATTTGTTAAATGTCTGTTGTAGCTATTGGCCGTTTATGTGAGAAATGCGACGGCAAATGCGTGATTTGCGATAGTTACGTGAGACCATGTACATTAGTACGGATTTGCGATGAGTGCAACTACGGGTCCTATCAAGGAAGATGTGTAATTTGCGGAGGACCTGGCGTATCAGACGCCTATTATTGTAAGGAATGTACGATTCAGGAAAAGGATGTAAGTATATTTCGTTCAGTAATGATTAGTGAAAATTCAGCTTTACGCATTCGACAATATTGACGTTTTTCAATAATAAATTTATTCATTTCTTCAGAGAGATGGCTGCCCCAAGATAGTCAACCTTGGAAGTTCCAAAACAGATCTCTTTTACGAGAGGAAAAAGTACGGCTTTAAAAGAAGATGATTTTGTAAGACTATAATAATTAGGAATTTTTGTTACTATTCAATGAGAGGTTTTGTTTGGCATAAAACCATTAATATTGAAATAAAAATGCAGAAATTTATGCCACAATACCTTCTAATTAATTTTAAAATATAATTTGGTTATTTCTTGAATTTTCGTGATCATTCTATTCTTTGAAATTAATTAAAATCATTAAATATATAATTCACAAAATGTTTTCTTTCTTGTAGAATGTTTTTGACAGATAAAATGTTTTTACAAAAGCTCAATGTTATTAGTTTTAATTTAATTTTAACTTTCTTCAGAATTTTCCTATCGTCCTTCCTATCATTGCAGAACATTGATTTTCGATGGTTTACTTTCTTACTGTTTCTATATCCTACATTACATCGGAACGTTTCCCTTTGTATATTGTGCCCATTTATACAATATAAAATAAATAAATAAGTTATTCGTAGGTGTATTTCCTGAAAATATTGGAAAAAAGCGTAATGTTGTACGTATTTTTGCACTTTTGACATTTAAATTGTAAAAAATTATACGATCATTTTCGAAATCAGCACATCAAAATGTTGCAAGAAAAAAAAAATGTTTTACGCTATATAAATTAAGATTTTTTTGTGATAAAATTCAATTCTGCTTATACCATCGTTATATTATAATCGAAAATCGAATTTTACCAATGGACTTTTTTATATTTGAAATTTCATATAAAGAATCACCTTTTGAAATGACATATGTGTGCATTTTGCAATATATTATTCCACATTATTTATATAAACACACACATATACATATATGTGTTTGCAAAACCACCGCATGTGTATGTGTAAAGTCTTGTGCGGCGAGCTTTATTTCACCGTCGCGCCGCCGATCGCGCGCCCCACCCCTGGCGATTACGCACGTCAGGATTTTTTAGGATGTCAAAAGAGAAGTCAGGACGGCGTTATAACCTCCTCCATATATACACACTTTTTTGACATAAAACGCGCAACCAAGACGGCGCTTAGAGATATTTGCGATTGACATGGTGGTAAGAAGGAAACCTTTGTGCGAGCAAGAAAAACTTGAGGAAAAAACCGATAACCGATAGACGAACGGATTCCATTATTATTAGTTCGTGTCGCACTTGATTCGCAGTCATGATGAATCAGCAACGGGTAAATAATCTGCTGAATTCCAACAATTTTCGAAATTCCGCCAGTATCCTTTCGAGGTACGTCCAACATTTGTTTGCTTCGCTTAAGTAAATATGAAAAAAGCAAATCATCCTGTACATAAAAACTCAATTTCTGCCTTCGCTGTTTATTTATATAATTTTGTTAACTGTGCGACTTTCTCGTTGTTATTACTACAAATTGAACTTTTGTTTTGTTTACATATAATGTATTTGAAATTTATATTCTATACTGTACTATGTAATATATTATAAACAAGTATTTCATATGTAACAAATTTTCACTTGCTTATCTATCAAATATAAGAAATATAACAAATTTTAAGAAATTAAATTTCATGGAAATGGCATTTGACTTATTTAGCGGACCTTCGCCGCAAGTCATTGGTACGGGATACCAACCCACAAATCCTCCACCTGTGCCACCTCGTCGGACAACGTCTGGTTATCAACCATTCAGTGATTATGGCCGTGTGTTCCCTGGTTATGGCAACAGCTATGGCAACAGCTACGGATATGGGAACAATTGGAATTATAATCGTGGATTCGGTTCGTATGGTTATGGATCCTACCCAGGAATTTCAGGATTTAGTCAATTTGGAACGCAGACTGGCCCAAGCGGTGACGTAGAAAATAGATTCGTGCAATATGCTGAAGAAAGTACGAGGCCAGCGTTTCAATCTATAGAAGCAATGGTTCGCACTTTTTCCTCTGTCACAATGATGTTGGAGTCGACATTTTTTGCTATGACTAGTTCGTTCAAAGCGATTTTAGGGGTTGCCGAAAATATGGGAAGATTACGATTAATGTTTGGACAATTTTTAAGTTCCTTTGTTGTAATTCGTTTTATAAAGTGGCTCTACTGGAAAGTAAAATATATGATGGGTAAGTAAAAATGACAGACGTATTTCTATTTTGATTTTTCTGATATTAAAGCTATTATAGAAGCCTGCATAAAACATTAGTAAACCCCATTTTAATGTCTCGAAAAAGTGGTTTCACGATTTAGTTCTTACTCATAATAATTTGGTTGGAATTGTTAGAGCTCCGGATTTTGCATCCATTTCTTCATTTTGTTATCATGAATATCAGTTACGGCAGTTTCAATCATTAACTGAAGACTTAAGTTGATCTAATGTTTTGTGTTATTCCCTTTTTCATGTATGCGCAGATATTGGAATATCTTATCTCCTACTCCCAGGGATTTAGCATACAATAACATTTTTTTTCTTAAGTTATAAACGGGGAAGCAATAAAATTATACGCTACAATGTAAAGATGGCTTCATTCATGTATTTAATATCTTTTGTTTACTTTTGCCTTTGGTGGCTCTAAAATTGTTTATTATTGTTTATTCTCTTTTGTAATGACGTTAGACCTGTTACATTGTAAAGTAAAATTAAAAAAAAAAATATAAATTTCTAATGTTGCATTGAAATTAAAAACAATAGAATTGACATATGAATATTCCAATGTTTTTCCTCATTTTTCGCGCGATTCAAGCATTCGTGTACAGATAAGGAACTATGTAAATTATCGAGTATACATAACATAAGCGGTAGATAAGACACGAGAACTGTAGATAAGACAAGCGTCGTAGATTATCGTTACATTTACAATTGTTTATAATGTTGTTTTACTTTACTTTAACACTTGTTGATTTTTATAATATATGTCAATTTAGAAGAGATAAAAATTATAGGTCAATGAGTCATTAATAATTATTGATTTGTCTTATTTTAGGTTTCAGAAATCAAGACCTAACTAACGAATCGTTATGGAAACAAACGATCACAGAGGTCATGAGAGGGGAAAGGGAACAACAGGGTCCTTCAACCTGGCCTATATTTATATTCCTCGGAATACTTTTTGCTACGCCCTATTTAATACATAAAATGATGAATAAGACAAACAATAGTACTGTTAATGGTAATGACTATTTTTACATTTATTACGTAAAATGTATAGCTCAGATGATTTGTAGAAATATATTAATATATTTTGAACTTTCAGTAAATAATCCAAAAGAGTGGTTGCAATTAAAAGAACAAGTTTTCACTGCAACTGCCCTGTATGACTTCATGACAGCCGCGCCAGAAGAATTGAATTTGAAATGTGGTCAGAAAGTCTGGCTTGCTCCACAGTCCTTACAGCCAAAGAATATGCCAGGTTGGTGGAGAGCGACCGACAGCATAAATGTAGGCTTCATTCCTTCGGAGTATGTCACAGTTGTTGGTGAACTGAAGAAAAAGTCTGAATCGAGCAATCCTGATGGTCCAAACCTACCTTGTCAACCCGCACCCATTGTTGATAACACCAATGACACAACAGTAACAAATTCTGAGCCACAGAATCTTAGTGATGAAGATTGGTAAGCGAAGGAGTTATTTAACGAAAGCCACGATTTGCAAGCATGTGCGAGCTCGAATTAAATTTATATTTCTATGTTAAATTTGTATATATGTAGTTACATTCCCACGGGTATTTGCAAGTAGGATTATGCAGTTGTAGACTTCGGGAGTTTTAAGTGTTGATCGGACAAAAATACACGCAGAGCCTCGTTTATTTTTCATCGGTGTTTGTATTTTATATAATAAGGGAAAACTTCAAATAGGAAAATTCATTCAATAAAGACTGGTCATTAATGTATAAAGATAAAACAAAATGTATCAGATTGATTAATACAAATGTGATAAACTGCGTAGAAAGTCGCGTTCAGTTGTAAACAAAAAGGAACGCCGCGTTGCATGCAGATTTTGTGGTTTCATTGCTATCAAGAAAAAACACGAAAATTATCTTCAATAAACTTTTATTCATCTATTATCGACGATCACCCCCTTTGCGCTGCAAAGAGAAAAAAAAAGAATAATGTAAGGTTTCGAAAATAACAAAATTCCGAATTACTTAAACAGGCGACAATATCGTATGTCACTGAATAACATGATTCCTTCTTATTTGCTGCGCAAATAATATATACACGGTGATCGGTTTGGCAAGGGCGATCGTATGTCTGTTACTCGTCTCAGTGTGCACATTCTTGAAAGGGAACTCAAGCCAGTCATCATTCGTTGCGCTCTTCTTTTGCTGAATTTCGAGGCTAATGAATGCGCGGTGAGTATATGAGATTGACCCCGAAATTGTTGCTGCCTATTATGATGCGATTATATCTAAGGAGATGCTTCAAACAACCGACTAGCTTATCCCGCTGTTAGTTCAGATTTAGATTGGTGCCTTGTCAATCAATTTGAACCAGTGACCACATTCACAACGACGCTCCTTGCCTTTGTGAAGCCACATCCAGTTTATGTGATGCTGATCTTCGACACAAATGCAGCCTATCATGCGGCTTCCGAAGCAACTGGGTACCAAAGTCGGGCATTCTTTTGTTGAATCTTTTCTGCGCTCCATCACACCCAAATTAAAGGGATCCTAGAAATATACGTCATTTATGTATTTTATTCACAAGTTTTACTTTTACACTTGACACATAAAGGGGGTCTAAAATAAAACAGTTACCGACCAAACTTAAAAGTAAATTAGTTCAAATTAAATATTATCCAAAATTATAATCCAAGATTTGGACTCTGGTACTGTAATTCATCACAGTATATTTGATCCCTTAAAAAATACCAGTGAAATCAGCTGAAAATTGAATGAGAAATTTTGGATAAACATGTACTCCAAATTTTATATTTTCTTATTTTTAATATTTCTCTTTGAATTTCCATCCAATGTTACTGCTACTATTTTGTAAATCGTATTTATTGTAAACAATTGCAATAACAGTACCCAAATTTGGAAAAAACGTTTTAATAATTTTTTACTTATACTTTTATTATTGAAAAGCTCGGCAACTGTTCAACTTTAGAGTCTCCTTAAAACTGTATGTTTGAAATGTACGTAATCATTATAAGCAAAGATCATACTCTTCTTATTAAGATAATTAGTCTTGTTTTTAAATTGGGGACAATTATCAAAATCACATTATATTTCTTGCATACGAAATCACAATTTCAAAAATAGATTTTGTCTCCAACTTTGAATTTGATTTTACAATTTTTTATCACCTTTTTAATTGATAGGACTATTGTGCATTTCTTTTACAATTTCATATATTTTAAAGTAAACGAGAAATACATTTAGCATGGTCAATTAACAAGTGGTATAGGAACTTTTTAATTGGATTCGAACACGTTTTCTTATAAAACCTTTTTTTTATTATAAAAAAGAATGATTAAGATATTCTTAATTAACTGTATAAAATTTACTTACAGTATCTCCAGCAAGATAGGCAAGTAACTCCCTTTTCTCCAAACCCGTCGCATGATCCAAAGCATCTGTAAATTGTTTTCCTGCAACAATTAAAAAAAAAAATGATATTAATACAACAATTATATTTACTATCTTTTATATCGTCATGACATTCTGATACTTTTGTATTGAAAGATACTGTAAAAATCCTCATGTGTGTTAACTTGTTTCATATACAATCTTTATTAAATACTTTATAACCGATGGTCTTTTAAAAAAGAAAGTCTTGAATAACCAAACTATATTTGTGCAAGATAAGGCAAGGACGATTTGATCGTAAAGATTCCAGGTCCAATTCAATCAACCCACTTTGGCATCGCTGTTTTAAGAGAGGTATAAAGGGCCTAAAGTAAAACAGTTACCGACCTAACCTATCAATAAGAACGGTGCAAATTAAAAATGATTGAAATGTTTTATTGAAAATTCAGGCTTTGTAAGTGTGATTCTAAATATCATATATACAATCCCCAAACAAATACGGGTGACATTGGTTCAAATTAAACTAAGACTTATCCTAAATAAATTATTTTCTCTTATCTGTAACAAAAATAATAATTTATTTAGAATCCTTGCTTAATTTTAAAGCAATTTCAGCGATGTTTATTCGAGGAATGTATGTTATGTAGAATTGCACCCAAAAATAATACCAATGACATTGGTTCAAAATTGAATGAGGACTATCCTAAATAAATTATTTTCCCTTACCTGCAAAAAAAATTTTTATTTTGGATAATTATCGTTTAATTTTGAATCAATCTAGCTGGTTTTTTTCTTGGGGATTAGATATGTTATGTCCACTTCAAAATTTTGAAAGAACATTTCAATAATATTTAATTTACACTTTTCTTGTTGCGACCCTTACGGGTCGATGAGCACTCCAAAATGGAAAGAGGGTAGATGTCAAAATACAGGAAAAAACGTTACTTCTAGTTTTCAGACGTATAAAGAGCTATTTGCTTATTGTTTTTCAATGAAAATATTCTTTATTATGTTTGGCCATTTCTGAGTTAGAGCAGTGATTATCCGCTTTTTGACCCTATATTCCCTCTTCCACTTCGCAGCGATCTAGACCACGTCAAGAAAATCATTATATAATAAGGTACAAGCCAACCAGAGGTTGTCTGTATACACATCAGAAAAAATGTCAGTGTCAGAGACAATAAAAATTATTTAGTAAAAAAGAAGCATACCAGAAAAATTGCCTTTTTCTTTTAAAACTTGTTGCTATTACGAACATTTAGATTTTTAAGAGAAAAACCTTGACACTAATTATTAATGAAATTAGTATCTATTTTTAGATCAATAATCATAAACAAGTATATTTAGGATTTGAAATGCTGTAATCAACAAGTGATTTGAGTCACATTCAATATTACCGAGGACAATGACAACCAAATACATATTATTTTAAAGTAAAATAAAGAGACTTATTGTAAAATAAAAGTTTAAAAATTATTTTTCGACAACGTCAAACAATTCAGAAATGTCATAGTCAATTTATTTTACTTCTCTCGAATATATTTTTGATAAATTCACAAATGTTTAATTGTGTTTCAGAATTTGTTGTTCCAAATTATAACCATATTTTAAATACTGAAGTGTCAAACTTTTTGGTCAATTTCGATTAAAAGTTTGTTTTAACATAGATCATTGATATTCATATATAATTCAAACTTAGTTATATTTCTATTTTTAGTTTTAAATATTTTTTAAACACTTCTTAAATATACAAGCTATCACCAGCAGATTACAATTTCTTGAAATTGTAGTTTAAATCTAACAGTTAAAATAAATCATGTTTTAAATGATTTAACATATGTCGTACACAATATTTAAAATATAAACAATATTTGCCATACAACATCAAATTAAAAATATAAAATATAAAAATTCTAAAAATAAATTAATAGTAGTCAGCATCAAGTAATAAAATATTGCAATTATACATATTAAAATAAATAAAGATTAATTTACGAGAATTGACTATAAAAGAACAAAATCATACATTACCTAACAAAAATTTATATGCACAGTGCATATATATAATTACATTGCACGTACAGTTTATTTACATGTATATAAATTATTATTAAATATTAATTTTGATTTTGATCAATAGATATATGTACGGTATCATGGATATACCACACACGAAAGTACAGATACCATGTAATCGTAGTTCATATTGATTAGTAAATACTGATTACAAATAGTATTATCGGTGTCATCGAAGACTTCAAAGGATGAAATAAACATAATGAAAACTGACAAATAAAGCGCGCCAAACGATGTCCAACAGTTTGTAAAAATAATAATAAACACTTTAAAGAATTGGGTGGAAATACTTCACCGACCAGGTGGAGAAATATAAGGTACGAGATGGGAGGAAATAAGGGGCGAATCTTGAATTACGTAACGAGTCAGCCGAATTCAGTCGTCGTTTTCCTGAGGGCTACGGCGTTTTATTAATAAAGTGTTAGTGTAACTTTTACCTTTTTTGAAATTGCAAGCCGACACGTACAACGTGCGTCTCGGAATTTGGAAAATCACTCGTCTGCACAAAGATGCCATTTTGTCGTGATAAACAGCGGCGACGATCGACGGACTTCGTCAAATTCCACTCGTGTGTCACGAACACAAAAGGAAAATATCGTTCGAGTTGCCGATATCGATACGGGAAACTCGATATATTTTTCCACTTCGAGATATAATTTCAGAGGTTGAGGTTGTTGATGGACATATATATACATATAGACCAATTGAAACCGTTGTTTACGGAAAATTTTCATTGGAAGTTTGCATGAAATTAGTTTTCACATTTTCCCGTTGAATGAAATTCTAAAAAATTATAACGTTTCAATAATTATAAATTTGCAGTTTTTTTACTTTCTATGTAGGGTACGTCCGTCACGGGGCGCAAGTTACATTCGGATCCGACGGTAAAGGTAGGTATTCATAGAGTCCCTCAAGTAGAGGAACTCTAGGTATTCATGGAGATACAGATATCAGATATTTACCCCTCTCGCGTATCCAGGATACATAAAATATAGTTCGATCTAACCGAACTTTTAGATACGCATCTTGATCATCATAAATCTTTACTTACACGCTACAAATGTCAATATGTGTAATATATACGTGTATATGGTGTATATCCAGTTATCTGTATCTCCATGAAAACGAGGGGCGTTTAGCGAATAGATATTAATATCTAGATATCTGCAACTCCGTGAAATCGGACCTTAATGGTCTACCGTCATTGGATGATCGTACATAAGTGTAGGGTAGTACATTTCCGATAATTCACCTTCAATTTTAAGGTGGTTCTAAAGTAGAACAGTTATCGACCGAGCTTTTCAACCATAAAAGTATGAATAAAAAGGGATTGAACCGTTTTTTCAAAATTCGGGCTTTGGAAGGGTGGTTCTACATAACATATACAATCACTAAAAAAATATCGCTGAAATTGGTTCTAAAGTAGAACAGTTACCGACTGAGCTTTGCAACAATAAAAGTATAAATAACGAATTATTTAAACATTTTTTTTTAATTTGGGCTCTGGAAGGG
>JAPYZR010006114.1:0-10043 GCA_030522945.1 Trichopria nigra
AATCTCTTTCTTACCATCTTCTTCCTATAACCTCCTATATTCATTCAAATCGTCGGAACGTCAAACAATTTACTGATACCATCAAAAATTACACAACTTTATACATATGTATGCATTAGTTTTTTTTTTTAACTTGAAACGCTATGTATACAGAGTTTGTGCAACCGCATTCATAGATTAACATTTTAACGCAACCGAGTTACCCGTGTTATCTTCTAAGTTATTATCACCGTTTTACTAAAGAATGATGTTGAAATTTAAAGGAAGAATGTACAATATATATATGTATATCCCACAAAGAAGTAAATTACTCTTCCTTGGCGAGCGCTCTGCAGAAATCGCATTCGTCTTCGTTCGAAATGTATCCACGACGACAAGACTTCGTATTCGTAAATCGTGGCGAAAAAACTTGGCGAGCATAAACCTTTATATATATATATATATATAGCTCTTTTTCTCGTTGAATCGAGCGCATTTAAAATCAGGTCAATATATCAACGAGATATTACGTTTGCTGTTCTGGAAAAGTGAATTATTCTTTATAAATTTCCTATTTATTCAAAATAAATTCATTATTACAATTAGTAATACGTATTATGGTTATAATACTATCTGATATCAAAATATACGATATTAACGATAGTGTTCTTTGCGTTTGATGTTACAGAGAACACGTTCCAAGTGACGTTAAAAAAAAGCAGCCGAGGACTTGGGCTCAGCGTTTCCGGTGGCGGAACTGCCGGACCGGTCAGGGTGAAAAGGCTTTTCCCGCAACAGCCCGCTGCGCTTTCGAACAAACTTCAGTCTGGTGACATTCTGTTGGCTGCAAATGGAATTCCACTAACGGGTCTCACGAACTACGTAAGTTACTTCGACATTCGCGAACAATAGGGAGAATCGCTTGCTCCGACTGTCATTTACATGGGGAACTAGATATCAAAATAGAATCTGTCGTGTGGAAGGAGAAAACTTTAAAATTATTTGCATTGTAGTGTTCGTACGATGCGTCGTCAATAACGCACGTTTAATTAACCCAAGGAATCAGAATATTATTTAAGCTCTCGCTCATGTTTGTGAACCGAAGGAAAGTTAAGTTTAAATTGCATATACGTCCTGGTCTGATACAAGTTAGGACTCGATATAAAATGGAATGGAATAGGAACATAATCAGCAGAGGTAAAAAGTTGGAAAGAATGAATACAAAATATCTCTTTACGAAAAACTCTGAGCATGACGATGTTCTGAAATAATAAACTTAGAAATAGACGCATAGGAGGATATAAGGAGTATTTGTTGTACTTATTCTGTCTAACTTTTTATCCTTGCTGATTGGGTATTCTGTGTTCAAAAGTTTCATATATCTTTACTATTTCGCCTTTGCTTGCTTGAGCTCTTTAATCTTTCATTGGTCAAGTGAATAATAGAAAACAGAGTTGATATATCATCTTTTAAAGGGACTTGATATCTTTATTCAACGATCCTTTGCACTAATTATGTATATATGTCATTAGTTCAAATACGTTATCCGTTAGACATAAATATATTATGTGCCTTTCGGGATTTCAATTAAATTTTAAACACCACTTAGTAAACACGCTGTAATCGTCATAGCAGTATTCATACCCACACTTACATTACGTAAATTTATAATTAGTGCATGTTATAATGGAGTCCACAACATGCGTTGGATATGTTTACATCTAATCTGCTTAATTTATAGTCGCATTGTGCATATATTCAATTATTATTTTAGTCGGTTTTTAACTGCACAAGTAATTTGCGACTTTTGTCTGAAGTACCCACGTTAGTACTTATACATAGTTTACAATAAGTTCGTAAATTTGCATTTTATCGATTTTACGTATATAGTTATTTTTGTACCGTGGGCGTAAAGTTCAACTTTACAGTGCAAACATTATGTATACAGATCGATAGAGAAATAGAGAAATAGAAAAATTGTTTTAACAACGATAATTCTTTAGAGTCGCATTTAAGTTAATGTCTGATTGTGACAATCTGATATATTACGAGAAAATAGAGAACTCATTCAAAAATGAAAAGGTTCCAAAAGGATTAAGCTTTTTGGACCGGTTCTCAACTCTCATTTTATGTTGCGCCTCTATTGAAGACTCTTGGTATTAATAAGGGCCATAGTCGATTTTATCACTCGATCGTAAAGCTGCATATGGGATTTCACGGATTTTTCACTACTTCACAATTTACGACAGCATCGTGTGGCCGATACGATACGATACGTAGCAGAATGATGAATCGACCAGAGGGTGTCGAACATTAAGGTACCCTTTCGTTTCTGATCGGATTTCGCATTCCGGAAAGGACAACATTATAAACAAAGTCTATCTCGTTACGACGATAGTGGATACTCGTTGTTCCCTCTAACGTATTATCAGCCAAATATGACATAATATTATACTAATTAAAAGTATTACTTCTACCCGCATCATACATTGGACGAAGAATTGAATTGGTCACTTCTGGAAAAAATATATATTATTAATATTCATTCGACTATTTTTCGCTAAAAATAACGTATATATTATTATGAGCGAGAAACAGATGTTGCCACGTTAATGTAAATGGAAGGTCTACGTTACGTCAGCTGCTCCGTTTTTTAGCATCGCGTATGACGTCAGCAACGTCATTTTACGTGCGCGTTACACGGACGTTACGTATATGATTGTAAAATAGCGTTGAAGGGACATCTAAATGGATCATATCGATAATGTTAATCCTTAACCTAAGAACTGAAAATAAGAAAAAAGTATGTATAAACTTATTTGACATGTCGATTCATTAGTGCTATTATAAGCATTATTTACCATTACAATACAAATCTCAGGAATATCAACTGAAGAATGTACTAAAAATTCATAAGTCTACGTGTCTTACACAAAAAAACTATGAATTAAAAAATTTACCAAAAAGTGCGAATATTGAAAATTTGTATATAGTAGATCATCTCGTCTTTATAATTTTTAGAGCTGATCCCGATATCGACGTTATAAAAGCTTTTGGATTCCTATTTACGGAGATGGTTTAACGCTCTGTAATACCACTATCTTAACCGTATAAATATTGTAATACGTTAACTTGGAAGGAATTTACGTATGAGTGACTTGGTAACTCCATCTAACATCGTTAATCACCTTGGTGTATCTGCCTGTAATTCAGGCAGAGCCTGCTTAAACTTTGATTATTTTGTAAATAGCCTGGAAACATCTTTGGTGAAAATGCCAGTAATGCTGGGATTTTAAAATTTGAATCATTATATTTTCAGTTATGATTGCATTCTTATATCATAGATACAATGTAGATATAATAATATAATATAATGTAATCTTTCAAGAAAGATACCGATAGTCGGGTCATATTTTCGCGAAATACATTTGAATCAAAATTAAATCGTATGTCGCAAGAGTATAATAGACCACGAAAGCATTAGGTGATTACTCAGATGTCAGCACCATTAGCGTTCGTAACTGTACCATAGAAACGCACGTGCATTCCGATACCAAGACGTACCCTCCGCGAAGTTGTCCGAGATTTGCATCCCATTAGCATAATGCCGCGGACGAACAGACGTTATCGTCGTCATCCCGTCTACGTGCGTCAGACACAAGGGTTACGATGTGCTATATCTATGCAGCATTCTGAACTAACGATAATTCCAAAAGTGTTGCTGATAGCACCGGAGAAGATGTAACCCTTACAGACCTTCAGACAAGAAATGTCTTGAAAGAATCCATTTGCTTAATTGTTTAGATTATGGCCGCCAGTCGACATAGGGATCAAATTTTGTATGAGATATTAAACTAGTAATAAATTAATATCAATGATAAAACCAGCTATCAAATAGCCAGAACATATATGCACTTAATATAATGAATTGCTTACATTTCTGAATAATTTTTCAAACTGTACCTTGCGACAGTATTTGTGATTTGTATATCAATCGACATAAATTTAATGATCATTCGCATTACTCTCATTACTCTTCGTTGATTTCATCGTATTTCAAGATACTGATACGAATAGAATAATAACATAAATACAACATAAGACCTTCGTGATGATAAGCAGCTGTGTTATTTCACGTGTTGTCAAAAAGCAATGGAAATTAATTCAAAATAAAGAGTCTCGTCGGATATAATAAGCATTAAAATCAGCCCGCAACCAAATCAAATTTTATATCGTGGATATACGTAAGCCCTTGGTCTAAAACAATTTTTACCAAAAATATCAAACCCCTATCCGCCAAATTAGGTCAACAACCGTGGATTACGTGATTTTCGTGTTTGACTTGTGTGACCAAACAAAATTGAAAAAAAAAATCATAAAATGTCCATGAGAGTACGGTATCAGATTTACGAAATATTGTAAAAAATAAATTGAAATTAAAAAAGTAGGAAAATAATATGGTCTCAAAGTAAGTTGTTAATGTTTAAAATTCAGTTTGTTTGTTTAATCTATAAAAATACTTTTCAACATAAATTTCATTTTATTTCTGTATTTTACAGTTAATTACCTTAAATCACATGTATTGTATATCGTCTGTAATTGATCAGTAAATAACGTAAACCTTGCACGTATCCGGAACAGAAATTGCGCCATGCCAATTATCTAAAGAATTAAATTAGTTATTGACACACATTCACGTCAGTACACTATAGTGATTATACGTGTAGTGTTATATATGACGCGCGTATATGATAAGCCTCAGTGCCGCTGAATGGGTTAAATGGGTTAAAAATGTTACAAAAGGTGTATAAGAGCGATTAAAAATGAGGAGTTCCATTGCGAACATATAGTAAATATTGAACGTCGTATGAACAATAGGTGCCATTGTGACAAACGATTTCCAACGGAGTACATTATCTGCTACAATTATATATTATGTATACTATACTATAGATAACATGATAAGAATAGTTATTTCACGTAATAAATTATTTTGCTAAAATAATTATCATGATACATACTTATAAAATGGGAATAAAACAATAGAATTGTCCATAACGAAAAAATCGAGGGAACTTAAATTCGCTTCTAATTTTTCAATCGTAATACTATTGTACTAGAAAACACCACTAAAATCTTTAAACGCGTTTTTCTCTAAACTATGTTTCAAATTGGTCTGTTGCATAACTCAAGTAATTTTTAATCTATTGACAATCAATTTTTACAATACCTTCTTAATAAGATTTCTAAGACAATTACGTAAGGATTTTAATAATATTAATAATTGCAATAGTTATACAAAAATGGAGGTTGATATATACATATATACATATATATATATATATATATATATATATATAAAGTATTGTTTTTAAATGTTTTTTTTTTTCTTCTGGTATGACTGTAATTGTCGTTTATACTCTAATTTTAATGCTATTAATACATTTATTGCAATTTATAAAGTACGTAAACAATATAAGAAAATAATGCAATACATATTGCTGTGCTTCCTTTTTTGTTCAAATTGAGTCATACCTTTTTTAATGAACGGCTTAATAACTTCCTCATTTATAAATTCAGAAAGAGTATAATTTCTATAATTGTACACTCAAAACAGTCGTGAAATTTTACAACCTTGTAGATATAGGGTATTTACAAATTTTCATTTTATTTCCGCTACTTGTTGCAGGAGGCCCTAGAAGTTCTGCGCACGACATCCAGTACGGTAGAATTGGTCGTTTGCCGACTTCCTGGTGACACGAGTGTCACGCCGCCGGGTGCACCTCCACCGCCGCCGCCAGCTCGGAAGGAGTTACCGCCTCTCAAAATATTGAATCCGTTACCACCCCTTGAAATTGAACCTTGCGGGGTAAGTGCCATAAATTATGTGGACATCGAATATATTGGACTAAGGAGAAAAAGATATAGGGGATGGTTTTTACTGCTCCGAATTACTTTTTTATTTTTCAACTTGTTTATGTTGCATGTAAATGTCCAGAGCGGGCACATTTCACGTTTATATATACCCTCTAAATTCTAAATATTACCCTATCAAAGAAGTCTGGTTCATTTCTGTTTTCTGAAAAAATAAAAGAAAACTCCCTTGAACTTGTGAAATCCTCTTCAAAGTCTTTTAAAATTGTAGAACTGAAAAAATTCACAATTTGAGTAGGATTAAAAGAGAAGTGGGGAAATTACGTTTTAATTTCATGTTCCTGTATATTATTTTATCCGACTTTTTATATAATCCTTAATATATTTTTATCCTTGTATTTTGATTTCTTGATGTAGGAAATGAAAAAGCTCTTTATTAAAAAAAAAAAAAAATCTATTTTTATCATACCAACGGAGTATTTTCATGGTTTATTTCTCAGTAAAATATTGGAAAAAAGTGTCATAAGTGTTATTCTTTTACTATTATAGGATTCTAAAGTATCGTTATACTGTACCTCCCTCGTACAACTAATTAACTTTTTTGATACATTTTGGTTACGTTTTAACGACACCTTTTGTTACATTTCGCGTACATTCTTTATTTCTACCAAGGTTTGTCATAGACTTTGTCGCAAGCTAAAGCTCGTCCTTCACTATTTATGCGAATAAAGTGTAATCTGACAAAATCCTTGAAATATTCGTAGGAATTCGACATCGAAATGACGAAGGTGGCCGGTAGCTTGGGCTTCACCCTTCGGAAGGCTGACAGCAGCGCACTAGGCCATTACGTTCGAGCACTGGTTCGAGAACCAGCACTTAGCGACGGAAGGATTCAACCTGGAGATAAGATTGTCGCTGTCGATGGAGCTACACTCTCACCTATGAGCCACGAAGAAGCCGTGGCGCTTTTGAGGCAATGCGGACCAAGAGTCAAGCTTCGCCTTTATAGGGATTTCGCGCAAACCCCCGTTTCAGCACTCTCGCCCACTGAACCGGATCATCCCCTTCGACCTCCTAGAACTAGCTTGAGGTTCGTTTCGAACATTCTTGAAGATTTGATATACTTTTTTAAAAACTGAGTTTCACATTCAAAAAGTTAATTACAAAATTATTTTGAAATTTATAAATAGTTACCACTATATATACATGACTTTGAGGAATGTCTGAGGAAAGAGTTAAAATAATAAACGAGAATTTTATTGAAGTTTATATAAACAATATTACATATATATATATATTACAGTAATTACATATTTATTTGTTTCTGCACTAAACATTGTTCGCTGATCCATTTATAAAAACGAGGTGATTCATTTTAGGCAAGAAGCAGTCGATATGTTGTGCGATTTAGCGGTACGTAAATTGTCACCTGGAGCATCGACTGGCTCGGGTTCCGCACGTCAATCTCAAGGAACATCCTGTAATTCTCCAAGAAAACTACGGAGGCCTGTCACTCGAAATTCAACTGGTGATACCGAAAAAGGTTAGCTCTTATACAAGAGATTTGCAACCACTTTGCTTACAACAAACAAAAAGAATATTTTCTTCATTTTAATATTAGTTTTTGAAAACTCGATGAGAGATATTAATCGTACACATAAAATTACAACCTTCGGATATCCACTACGACCATTTGATATAATAATTAAAAAATTACTTAAGGAATTTTATTTAACTGATGACGTGTGTAGGTACTTGTCGGAAGCACAACTCACGCGCATCGACGGTTAGTCAAGAAACGTCGGACTCGGATCAATGCTCGATCAAGACGCAAATCACGAATTCGCAACCGGAAACCCCTGCCAATGATATCATAGATCCGCCACCTCTGTACGACGTGTGCTATTCGAGCGATTCGTCTACAGGGAAGCCACACCGTCCTAGTTTCCTTGACCTTTCAGCACCGCCAGAGAAGCCACATTTCCAGTTCAGCCTGGATTCAGAAGACGGATATGCTGGACCAGTAATAGTCACGGATAGCGACTCTAACATCGAGGAAATCACAAAAGATACAGCCGCTTTGTCCAGCGACGAACAGGACACGAATCTGCCATCAGAACCGGCTTCTATGCCACCTATACTCTCCTCTGCGAGTAGCACGAGTACTGCTTTCAGTTATAAGAATCCCGCCTATCAAAGCGCCAATCCCGCCTGCGGTACCATCGACAGTGCGGTGAAATCCAAGATTTCACATTCCAGCGACCAGGATATCCCAGGTTCGATTACCAATTGATTCCGAAATTACTTCGTAGTTGGGAGTTTTTCTGATTCATATCCCGTGACGTAGATAACCCGAGATCGTAGTAGTCTTGGGATCAGACTTTGAATTCTGTAATAAAGCAGATAAGGAATGTAAAGAGTTTATCGTAGATAAATTTTCACATTTTAACAAACAATAATATAAACATTGACCTGTCGTCGAGGGATGTTAAATGCACTAATGAAAAATTTATGTGATGATGGTAGGAAATGGTCAATTTATTTTGTGTCAAGTCAGATATGCATGACTAAATAGAGGGGCTAATTTGAAGGTTCCAAATCTTACTGTGATGTTTCAACAGCATTTTTTTTCAAAATGTTTTTCTTAAAAAAAAATTAACTTTTATATATTTTTAAAATTAAGTAATAACAGATTTGCATTAGATCTTATTTGATCGAAATTAAAGATCTAGAACCTTTTAAAGCGATTCATACTATTCATGTTTAATGTAGTGAATTTTAATTCAGTTTCTTTTTCATGTTACCTGCATCTTTATTAAACAAAAAGCAGAAGCCTAGGTCTTCCATAACTGTTATCTAAGTGTGAATTCAGACAATTCTACACTTCGATTAAAAGTCACGATAATATTTATTAAAATTAAAAGAATGAATATTAAATATCCTTTACATTAAAATACGAACTTTTACAACAATAATGAAATGCATAGAATTGTCAATTTTTCAAGTAATAATTTATCCACATTTTAATGTATGGCTTTTCAGGGATATAACTATTATTTATATATATCAGAGCACTGCAACATTATTTTTCAGTATTTTATATACCGAATAAAAGATTTCGGAAATAGTCTTGTTTGATAATGTTTATAGCAATGAAGAAAGTTAACGGTTTAAAAGCAAATTATTACATGATATAAATATAGTATTGAAGATTTATTTACATAAGAATAATAATTAATTACTTTTATGTTCGTAGGTAAAGTCTTAGGCGACGATGATCCTGATGGTAGTAAAGGGCTTTTGAAGTGGAAAGGAGTGATGTTTGCGCCAAATGATGGAAATAGTTCTCAAGAAAAGCTGACCACAGACGACGAAAGAGATGCCACTGAGTCAGCTATACTTGCCAAGCTCCATGAACAAGGCCACGAAGTAATTAATGTTTTCTGATCACTCGTTGTTTTACTTATTCTCAATTTTTAACGTAAATGTTAATAATATATACTGATCCTTGATAAGAATTTTCATTACTCATTCGTAAATTATACGCCATTTTTACTTGGAAGAAAAATTGTTTTTTTGATTAATTATTTTTAATTGATTCATATTAGTATTTCTTCGTTAGTTAATTTATTCAGTGCCTTTGCAAAAAAATTAATTATTTCCATAAAAATCAATTATTATTCCATTTTATTATTTAATTCAAAACAATTAAAACATATTTATTTGTAAACGTCTTTTACAGGTGTTCATGGTGGAATTGACTCGAGGGTGGAATAGTCGTCTTGGTTTTAGTCTGCAACCGAGTGGTAATAATACTGTGATTTCTGTTGTCCACCCAGACAGCGTGGCATCTAAAGACGGCCGATTAAAACAAGGCGACATATTAATTATGGTTAGTATGACATTATTTTTAATGTGTATAACAGGATTGTGAGTTATCAAAATACTTTAGCGCTTTAAATGCGGTCAGCATTGATTGAAAATGCATACAAAATTAATGGCATTGGCAAATTACTTAATCACATTAAAAATTTAAAAGTTATTTTTTATAAAATATGATATATTTTATACTTATCATATGCTGGTTGAATCCTATCCCAGCAAACAATCACAGAAGTTATGTCACAATTATGTAACAGTTACATTAAAATGTCGCCTCAAAATTGGCACAGTTACATAACAGTGATTGT
>JAPYZR010006115.1:0-10040 GCA_030522945.1 Trichopria nigra
TTTCGTCGCTCGTTTGCGGACTTTCGTTTGAGATTACGAAAAAAAATGCACAGGACCTTTTTTGTAGACAATTTCATGCTCTACATTTTTTGTTGGAAACATTTTTTCGTCAAATCAATATTTTTCAAAATATCTGCAAAAAGGTGAAAAACATCACGTTTTTTCGGTGTTTTTTCAAGATAGCGGCTAAAATGCGAGGGCGGAGCCCTCGGTGCGGTTGGCGGCCGAAGGCCGCAGGGGCGAAGCCCCTAGTTTATATTTAAAAAAAGACATTGAAAATATATTAGTGAAGATACAGTGAATATTATTAAGAAATGATTCTTGACCGTTGTTATAAATTGTAAAAATTTCAAAAATTAAACGAATTACGGCCACTGTACTTATTGTCTTATGTTCGATTAATACGAACCTTCGCATATAGATGGAATTACTACTTAAACGTGACCTGTGGGAAAGTTGAGTAGTTAATCATATATATAAGTCTACATACGCTCATTAGGATACATATATTTTACTTATTTTTATACATTTATATTTATTATTTACTTTACTGAAGCGGGCCTTGATCTATAGGCCGAAAATTTTACTACATATACATATATATTGTTTATTATTGTTTTGGGTCAGTGAACCTAGATAATAATTATATAGTGACCGTAATTCGTTTAATTTTTGAAATTCCCTAGCAATCCGACCAACTATGGACCGACTTTAAACCGTCTGTAAACCGTCTGTAAACCGACTACAATTTTATATACTCGTCTTATTTTTAATTAATTTATAGTCGGTTAATAGTCGAAAGTACGAATTTGATAGTTGGAACAGAGTCAAAAACCAACCAGACGGTTTAGAGTCGGTTTACAGGCGGTTTATAGTCAGTCTATAGTTGATCCGGATTGCTAGGGTTTTTACAATACAGTGAATATACTGTGAATATACAATATTTTACCCACATTACCTGCGTGAACGCTGTGATCTGAGACGAAAGGACAAAACTATGTCCCCTCCGTGTAAAGACGTGTTTTAAGCATGCGCGTCATTATATGCCATCGTCCATTATACATGTGCCGGTCTAATCTAAATCGTCTAGGTGGTGGTCTAGGTCTGCTCTGACAAAGTGGCGATGTGAGCAGAAACTGACATTACTCGAAAGCCCACGCACTATTGTATGGAATTCATGAGTCGTATGCCCACTATAGTGAAGATATTATTTGTACTATGCACGTAATGCGAAGGGAGTCCTGCAGACGGCATTTAATGTCACAGATATATAACAGTAAAATATCACAGCGAACATGTGAGCTGTCTGCGACATATACATTGTAATATTACTTTTCGATCTTGTACAACCAATAATAATAAGGTGCTCGAGCTTTACGGTCTAGAATGTTCCATTGCTTCATCCATAGTTATTATTATTTTATTATATAATGAGCCTCTAATATGACACGACTCATATACGCGTACGGAAAAGGCGAAAATACTATAGGGAATATAATACAAAAATTATTGTCCTTATATCTACATGTATATATATATTTCAGTATAATTACCTGTGGTATATTTTCGACAGTATTATAGTATTTCTTCTCACAGGTATAGAACGTGTCGTACGAAAAATCGAACCTCGCACGTCATTGGCGGATTCAAATTCAAAGTCGACCGCGTTGATGATATAGTCGGGTGCTGGTATATGTAATTGCACGCCCTGCATTTTCCCGTATGTCCTTCTCAGTTATCTCCTCATATTCCCACGACAGTTTTTACAAAAAAGGTTAAACAACACGTACTTTCGGGCAGCTCGCTGAATTCAAACACTTGCGTTTCATTCGTTCTTCTTTCCATTCCGTTTATTCGACGAGAGAAGCATAAAGTCGGCTCGATCCTCCGTTCTCGGAGCAATTACCGTTGGCAGCAGCACCGTCGCTTGTTGCCTCAATGCTTTCCCCCTCGAAGAGCAGTGGTTTATCGGAGCTCTTTAACTATAAGTGTCGTCCGTGTCTCATCCGAATCGGAAAGTGTTGATCTGTCGTTACCTGCGATACTCGCTCGTAAGTTTCGACGGTTTTTCCGCGTCGTTTCGTGCATCGGCAACGGCAAGTTCGCGCAATTTTGAGACGTTACACACCGAATGAACCATCGCCGAAGAAAATCAAAAGCAAGGTGAAAACATTGACGGCGCGCGTACGTGACTCCTCGGGTATCCTCGGTGCGGCGAGGCGCAGAGAAAGGGCTGCTGAAAAAAGCGATGGTTTCCGCAAAATACGGTTTAAGTAAACGAAGATCGAAGATCCGCAATGAGCCGTCTTGTCAAAAACGCGAGTACGTCGTGGCCGAGGTAGTGATTTAAAAGCACACGAAAAAAAAAAAAAAAAAAAAAACACACGAGCAACGAGAAGGACGTTTATGCAAAAACTATAGAGTATAAAGTCCTCTCTCTATATACATCATGATGTTCGCTCCGACCGATCATAACGTCCTTTTAACGCCGGAGTGATCGAGCACGTTTTGCACGACTGCCCGAGTGTCACTTTTCCCGCAGGTGCAGATTAAGCGGAAAGTTTGAAAATTTTCAAATTTAAATGCCGTAACGCCTACATCCCCTACATCGGCAGTTACGAAATAGGGACTAGGGGACAAATAAATACAATAGCATATATACGAGCAGCAGCACGTATAGAAACACAAGTAGGGCGAACGTGAGGCGGAAAGGTACGTGTTTCGCACTAGGAGTCAGCGCGACGAATGTGACGTGAAATTGTTAAAAGTGTTAGCGCGGGTGGCAATGGTTTCCAAACTACATGGAAATAAAATCGGTCACGAGTCTTTACCCGAGATCGGTCCCTCGAGGCAACAACAGAGAGGAGGCATCGGGAATATGGGAGAGCGCAACGAGAAGGACTTTGAATTTAAAATCCCACCGGAGGCTCCGGTTTTTGAACCGACATCAGAGGAGTTCCTCGACCCTCTAGGCTACATCGCCAAGATTCGACCGCAGGCCGAGAAGTCGGGCATCTGCAAGATCAAACCTCCACCTGTAAGTGAAAGCCTATATAGTGCTCATGTTTGTGCATTTTTTCGGTTTTTTTCGTGCCTTTTTTTTTCTTTTCTTTTTGCAGGAAGAAAGTCGCAAGGCTTGCGCGTATTTTCATTGTTCGCAATATCACGATTCACGGGGCGGCCGGAAAAAGTTTGCCGAGCGTCCCGTTATCGATCGCAATTGAAAAATGGTGGTGTTTCGGGATCGTTTTTACGTACATATGTACAATTACCATGCCGTCGTCCGAAAGCTGCGGGACAAGAGCAGGAGGACGCCAAGAGCATTGTTTTTCTCCGGCGAAGCGAGGGCGTTACGCGGCGCTCCTCGGCTTTTCCGACTCAACTCTCGATGTCCTCTTCCTGCCCCCATCGTCGTCGCTGCGACGAAATCGTGGACGCCATTAGCGTCGACGTACAGACGGATTCGATCCTTTTTTTTTAATTGCACCCAGCAGTTCCCATTGATTGCTTTGTTTATTCGGCCCGGACGATCATGGATGTCGGAAAAATCGATGAGACCATGGCACTTACCCAGTGCCTGAATCCGAATGAGACTAGTTTTCAAAACACTACTACCCAATAATATTGTCAAACTGCAAACTGATGATGCCATGCTCATATATGTGGCAAACACTCTGAGGTGTAGAATTTTGGCAAAGATACTCAAACCAGTAGCCAGTATGTAAAAACAATGATGTTCAGGTGCAAAAACTGATGAGGATGTGATTTGCTCGTTATTCGATCCTTTAGTATGATAGCAAACTATTAGTATTCATTTATTTAGGTCAGAATTCACATTGCTTTCAGGTCTTTTGTTTTTCCAATATGGAGTCATTGTAAAATGAGGCATTGAAGAACACAGCATATATCAATGCAAAGATTTTGGAAACTAATTTTATAATATAGCATTTGATCAATTGATGTAGCTAACAAGTCAAGTATTACAAAAAAATCCCATCGTGAATAAAATTATAAGATGGAACATTATGGAACATGTGCTATTCTATCGTGTTTTATCGTATATTTTTACTTAGGTCAATGATAAATGGATCTCTGCTGCTAAAAATACTAATATACATCCACTTAAGTTTATATTCACAACACCTCGGGAAGAATATTTAACTTCAGACAAATTATGAATCCAAGAATGATTATACTAAACATAATGCTTAAATAGATATTTCTAGAAATTGAAACTGATTTATAAACATCAGGTTTTATCACTCAAAATGGTTCACTGAATTACAATCCCAGCAAATGAAAAATCATTGATGTTTCAAAAATTGGATTAAAAATGATTCAGATTAATTCAGATTGATTATTGGCGAACACTTCCAATCATTCCTTATTTATATGATGTGTTCCTGAAGTTAGGGATTGCATTAAAGATTCATTGCATTTCATTTTTATCGTTATCATTGTAAGTCTTTATTAGCTATCAGATATTATTTTCAATGAGCATCGCTTTTACATTGTATTAACTCAATGGGCACATGAAAAAACAAATGATACTGAAACAAACCTCTGTTTTGTGAAATCAGTAATTATTTGTTTTAAATAGAATTTGACCATTTGCCAAATACTCAATTAATTTTAACACGTTTATAATAGATTAATAATTTTATAATAATTTTGTTTTTTTTTAATAATCATTGGTTTTATGAATACTATTCTTATTGAATACTATTCTTTATCAGCAATAAAAATAATTTATTTCAGATAGTCCTCGTTTAATTTTGAACCAATGTGACCGATATTTTTTTCTTTTCATATCGTGCATCGTGTGTAGAATCACCCTTCCAAAGCCCAAATTTTGAAAAAACACTTCAATCACTTTTTATTTATACTTTTATTGTTGAAAACCTCGGTTGGTAACTGTTCTACTTTAGAACCCCCTTAAAAATGACTCCATGTAATACATATCGTAAGTCGACTTCATCATCCTCGCTAATGCAATAAACTAGCGCGAGACATGAATTGTAATTATATTAATTAGGAAAGTTAAGACCGACATTTCATACAATATAAGAATATAAGTTTAAATTCAAACAAACTCAAAGATTAATTACTATTTTTGTACTAAATAGAAAAAAGCAGTCGGTTCTACCTTATCAGGGTATCAAATATTATTTTAACTAAACCTATAAACAGTAACATGTTTTTAAAACTGTTTTAAATAAAAATAATTTGTACAATTTAATTAATCAACACGAATGTCAATGTTATTTTATCTAATGCCCTAGACCTATGTTAAAATTCTGACCTTTTGTAATATTATATATTTTCAAGATATTCCAAAATGTTGAACACATCATCAGAATATAAAGATCAGATATCATCAGATTCACCTGAACAAAACCTATTATTAACAAATCTCAGTTAGTGAAATGGTACAGATTGTACATGAAATTTTCTTTGAAATAAGTATGATTATGTAACAACTTTATTCCAATCTTATAACATTTCCTTTAGAATATTACCCAAAAAAATAAACAATTAAAATTTGTCCCATAGTTTGTAAAGTATACTTATAAAATAAATATAACAACTTCATTTTTTATCTTATTACATAAAGTATTATATGTCTCATGGAAGGTGGGCATAGAAGCAATTGTATAATATTCTCACAAATTAACTTCGGCCCATGTGTGAATATTGCACTCAATAATCAAAAGTTCTTTGCTCTGATCCCTGTTTGGAAGTTTATTAGAAACGTCTTTTGACCACATTAGTTTTACATTGTTTGATTCAAATGCTAAATTGAAATTATTCTTTTAAGTACATATAAAGAAGCATGATATACAATAATAATTTATTGATTTTATAGACATTAATTTACCATGTGGAATGCCAATGAATAATAAATCATCTTATATAATTTGTTGATAACATTAATATTGAATAATTTGAAATTATTTTTTTTTTTTTTCAGAACTGGCAACCTCCCTTTGCTGTGGATGTAGACAAATTCAAATTTACTCCACGAATACAGAGGCTAAATGAACTAGAAGCTAAGACGAGAATCAAACTTAATTTTCTCGACCAAATAGCAAAATTCTGGGAACTTCAAGGATCTTCTTTAAAAATTCCACTTGTAGAACGAAAAGCTCTAGACTTGTACTCGCTTCATCGAATAGTAACTTCAGAAGGTTTGTATTTGAAATTAAAACATTCGTTGTAAACATTTCAGTTTTATTTATGCAATTTGTATGATTTAGGTGGGATAGAAACTGTAACAAAGGATAGAAGATGGGCGAAAATTGCAAACAAGATGGGATATCCATCTGGAAGAAGCGTCGGAAGCATACTAAAAAATCATTACGAGAGGATTCTTTACCCATTTGATATCTTCAAGGAGGGAAAAACTCTAACAGATATTGTAAGTACATTGTTTTTTTTTTTTTTTTTTAATGAATATAATCTTATAAATAAGTTTAATTTCTTTTAAAAAATGTTGGTTAAATTACATTTATGTTATAAAATATTCTAATTTTAACATATATGCAGAAAATCGAACCCGAAATCGAAGAAAATGAGAAAAAGGATCGGGATTACAAACCACATGGGATTATCTCCCGACAGCAAATTAAGCCTCCACCAGAAAAATTTTCTCGTCGTTCTAAAAGGTTTTCTGGCCAAGATGAAAAGCAAAGTAACGGCAGCACGTCGATAAAACAAGAGGACTGCAAGGAAGAGTGTGATGTCGATTGCAAAGATAATATTAAAGACTGTAAAGTAACCGTAAAAGGAACCGTTAAAGGTACCGCCAAAGGAACTGTTAAAGAAACTAAGGGCAAAAGCGACAAGGAAAATAGCAAGGAGCTCAAAAAGCTGCAGTTTTATGGACCAGGTCCAAAAATGGCTGGCTTCAATACCAAAGAAACCAAGAAATCGAATAAAACCAGAGGGGTCAAGCTAGTCTATGAATTCGATCCGGTAGGGATGAATAATTAATAATCAATATAATTATTATCAATTTATTAATAATTTCTTATTAATTAAATATTAATTAGATATTAATTAATCTGAACGCTACCAAGTCGTGAGTTCTAATCCTTGTCGAATAAAATTTCTATAAGAAATCAATACATCTTACTGGCGACTGATTTATAATTTAAACAAAATATTACATTTTCAGTTAGCAAAATACATTTGTCACAATTGTGGTCGAGGCGATAATGAAGAAAACATGTTGTTGTGCGATGGTTGCGATGATAGCTATCACACGTTCTGTCTGCTTCCACCACTGACAGAAATACCCAAAGGAGACTGGCGTTGTCCTAAATGTGTTGCTGAAGAAGTTTCCAAACCTATGGAGGCGTTTGGCTTTGAGCAAGCTCAACGAGAATATACACTTCAACAGTTTGGAGAGATGGCAGATCAATTCAAAAGTGATTACTTTAACATGCCTGTTCACGTAAGTGTCTGTAGTATTAAATGTTAATCATTAATATAATATGTATTTAATATTTTTACTTGGATATTAATTTAATGTTTCTATAAATTTATTGTTTCAGATGGTACCAACGTCTTTAGTAGAAAGAGAATTTTGGCGAATTGTTTCATCAATTGACGAAGACGTAACAGTCGAATATGGAGCAGATTTGCACACGATGGATCATGGTTCAGGTTTTCCAACCAAAACCAGCGTAAATTTATTCACCTGCGATCAAGCATATGCCGAATCACCCTGGAACTTGAATCATTTACCAGTGCTTCATGGAAGTGTGCTCGGTCACATCAATGCAGATATTAGTGGGATGAAAGTACCTTGGATGTACGTTGGAATGTGCTTTGCAACATTCTGCTGGCATAACGAAGATCACTGGAGTTACTCAATCAATTATCTCCACTGGGGTGAACCTAAAACATGGTATGGTGTCCCCGGCACACAGGCTGAACGTTTTGAACGGTCTATGAAGTCTGCGGCACCAGAACTCTTTCACAGTCAACCAGATTTATTGCATCAGTTGGTCACTATTATGAATCCGAATATTCTTACCACTGAAGGTGAGTTTTTCTTTTGCAGTTCATTTTAATTTTCGATAAATAATTTTATGACAAATTTTTAAACGGCTGAAGTTTACCACACTTACTTTAAAGAAATTAAAAAATATAAAATGTAAATTGTAAATTATTATAAAAATGAATGGACAATTTGATATCGCTTGAAAAATTCATATTAAGAGGGGTTTAAAGTCGGACAGTTTCCAACATAACCTCTCAATAAGAAAAATTAATGAAACGTTTTACCTGAATTTGGAACCTAAATCAATTATTTTTATTGCAGATAAGGGAAAATAATTTTTTTTTTTAAGATTGCGTACATTATATGCAGAATTGCCCTTCCAATGCACAAATTTCGAAAAAACTTTTCAATCCTTTTTAATTTACATTTTTCTTATTGAGAGGTTAAGTCGGTAACTGTTCTACTGTAGACCCTTCTTCCCCTTCTTAAAAATATATATTCACTGGCTTCGAACAGAAAACTGAAATTTTAGAATTCTCTTGTAATATTCTCACAAAAATTAACAATCATATCATAATCTATCATAAGGCACATAATAATATTGAAAACGAATTCTAATGTTTTTTCTATCGCTTGCAATAGTTCGTTGCATTTATACAAGCGTTTCGCATGTATAATAGTATAACAGTATATTTTGTATTTAGTACATTTTGCATCGTCTAATAGTATATTTTGTATCTTGAGCGCAAAATGTAGTTTTTTACGCTTGCAATAGAAACGTTATTTTTGTCACAGTATGTATAGGAGCAATATGTACTGAAATATGTATGGAACTTCAATAAGATGAAAAAAGTATATAAGTGTACAAGGAAAATTAATACTGAAGTTGTAAAAGTGCAAAAACTAAGACAATGGGATTTGGTTCATCGATGCAATTAGAGAGCCAATAGCTCCTTGCATTCGTTCAAAAATGAAAAGTGAAAAAATTGAAATAAACACAATTGTGCATAGTAGGATAAATATAACCCAAAATATATGTTTGTATATTTTGCATTTCATCGAGGAAGGTTATACAGGTAGAAAGTAATATTTATTTGAAATAAAGATGTATATTCCTAAATTAAAAATGTTACAGGAGTAAATGCAAAGCTCTAGTTATAATAGAGCAACATGAGGAAACTATGACTGCTACTGATATACTATTGTTGGAAATGGGCACAAACTTACTCAAAACTGCAAAAAATGAGAAAAGTAATTAATTGGGAAAGCCCGTCTAATTTTAAAAGTTTCTCTTTCTACTCTTGTATTGAAAATCGTCCATGTACAATTTTACTTATCTCACTTTTTGTATCTTGGACTAAATACATACAAAAATATCTGAGGTTGTTTTTTTTTTTATTTTACACAATGTTGGGTCTGCCTGTTTAATTTTCATTGTTTTTTTTTTTTTTTTTTTTTGCAGAAATGCAAGGGCCCTTCGCCACTTTGTTTTCATTGAGGGAGTGAACATAGAAGTCTTCTTTTTTTCACTTCTTTTAATATTCATTTTTCTCATGTATATATACTTATTGACCTGATCATCTTTTTGAAGTTCCATTTATCACCACAGCTGGCGCTGCATACGCACCACTATAAGGGTTTCCAATATCTGGAGGATCAGGTAATAATGGTGGCTGCAGAACGTAAATCATATGTGAAAAACTTTATTGTAAGCGTACAAGCGGCAGTATGTATTTATGCCGACGTTGACGGAACGAAGACTAGAGCTAGACTGGTTCACTGCGCCGATTGCCGCGCGCAGCCAGTTCCCACTCCCACGCTGGTGCTCGCTCTTCCCGAACCCTACTGAACGCTGGGTAACGGGGTGCTCGCGCCCCTACACCGCCAGATGGGGATTAGACCACGCGCCGAATAAACTCGTACAGTTCACCTCTTAATGGCGGAGTCCCATGGACGCGGATCTGCGGAAACGCGGAAAGGGCGGAACTCTCCTGATTGGTCGTATACAAATTTCCGCCGATTCCTAACTGCT
>JAPYZR010006116.1:0-10039 GCA_030522945.1 Trichopria nigra
AGTGAAAAAAATGTCAGATTCATATTTGACCCTGAACTTTGAAGGTCAAATAATGAAAATGCGTATTTGAGCTTGAAAATTGATGTAGCTATGTTTTATGAACCGCTAAATACGATAAAAATAGTAAAAAAAGTTCCAGTCGCCTCTTTGACCTTGAACTTTGAAGGTCAAAGTATGAAAATGGGTATTTGAGCTTGAAAATTGGTATACCTACGTTTTATGAGTCGCTAGAATACGATAAAAATTGTAAAAAAAATTCTAGTGACTTCTTAGACCTTGAAGGTCAAAGCATAAAATTGGGCATTAGCGCTTGAAATTAAATTGACCTTACATCTATTACGTTCGCTTTTCTTGTTGGTCCATATATGGACCAATCCATATATTTGTATTTCTTTAAATTGTATTTGGCCTCGTTTAACGAAGAAACCATAAGGATTATTTTGCATTATTTGAGCCTCCTACTTCGTGTCTTTAAAGCGAGGCGTTTCCCGTGCCCATAAGTATAAGACTCGTAGAAAAGATCGCAAATCACGGAGAGAAATGTATAATCGATGTATTTTCGTATATCCGAACAATAACGTGTCTATGCCAGCACTCGGATTTCGGAAGTAACAATGTTTTAACCCATGAGAAAAGTCGATAATGTTATACGCGAATTGGGGTTTAGGATCTACATCGTGCACGACCGTCGCAACTCGATCGTTTCCGCAACGTTTCCGCAGCGATCATCCCGTAAATATAAGAGTCGCTGAAACCTACTTTGAAAATGACCCGACGTGGAGCGAATTCCCGAAAGCGCTGAATCTCGCGAAATCCAGGGCTGACAACAATGGACCCACACACCTACGACTCCTATCAGTCTCGTCATTTTCTCGCTGCTGTTACGTCCGCGACATTAAGCGGAGACCTTCCTTACGTATATATACAGCGTTACATTTAAATATATGGAAAACGCCCAGGACATTTCCTCGGGAGAAATTGCGGCTTTCTGCCGACTTTACTTGATAAAACACCCAGAAAACACGTACACATTTGGACGAAACTGGAAGATTTCATATAATGGTTCGCATTGAAAGCGATGCGAAATATTACGAGGTTCTGCAAAGTCACGAAAGTCTGTGAAAGATTGTGCGCAAGCTTATGACGAATCGGAAAACGATTGATATATACAGGGTGTCCCGTAACTGGCGGATGTAATTTTAGAAGGTGATGATTGGTTATATGGACCATTTTTCTTCTAAATAAGGTTGAGCGTAAATCTTTGATAGAAATCCACATATTCCAAGAGAAAAAAAAGTATATATTTCTTTTTTATTAATTCGATTTCTGGGACACCCTGTATAATTCTGTAAAGACGTATAACCTATATATACCAAAGAACTGTAAAACGATAAAAGCGAAAGATGTTGATCATTAAGTAAGCTCCAATCATTATTTTCTGATGACCCTGAATAATTTGAAATTTTAGCCATACCCTACTTGGAAGATCTACCTATATAGGAATACCGTAGGAAGCGTTTGAAAGTCGCTTATTATCTATGAATTAAACTATATATATATATATATATATATAGTGTGACAGAATAAGTAATGCTGGTGAATTCGTAATTGATACGGCAACGACAGAGTTCCTCAGCAATATCTCGACCATGCATATAACCGCTGCAATTCCCCATCCCAAAGTTGGCCGATGTCGTTAAGCGCCCATTAAAAATTGAATCCTTATTCGGGCCCCTGCTGCAAAAACGACCGACGCGGAGAAAAGCGATTTGAATAAATATTCCCGACGTTTAAACCCCCATTTTGCAGCTTTATAATTAACCTTTCGCTCGATAATTCAATTCGAATAATGTTTTAATCTTCTAAAAGGTATTTTTGCAGTTAGGTGCTTATAAAGTTCGATTTTACTTAGTGTCTGATGGGGAAAATGACTCTTTTACGCACAGCAAATGTGCGTAAAATATCGCACTTTTCGCACGCATAATTACAGAGATATTGTTCGACACTCGTGTTCGTAATACTTTTTCTATATACACTCGCTTAGTGCGTAAAAATAGACACTTTGCACGCTTGTATCGAAAACTCTATATTATCAGAACCAACTCGATCGATGCAAAAAACTATTAAAATATCGGCGCACACACTGGAACCCACGCGTTCGACGATCAAGACTCGGTGCGTAAAAGTAGCACTTTACACACTTGTATCGAAAACTACTATAAGCTTGTAGAGAAACTCAATCAGCAATTATGTATTTTCATAGGTTTAATGTACCTGAACATAAGGTACATATTAGATCTGATAGAATGTTGATGGTAGTTTTTGATACAGAGTGTGTAAAGTGCTACTTTTACGCACCGAAACATGCGAGCGTATAAAAGTATTAGACATGGGATATTTTCTTGTAATTTTGGTGCGCAAAGTGGCGCATTTATTTTATGTCACTTTACCCATCGACAATTGTGCGTAAAATCCAACTTTACGCACAGAATTATAGAAAAGAAATCCAATTGGGATGGTCTTCGATTTTAATGCGATGGAGAATTAGAGCTATAAAACTTGCGCAAATACTTTGCAAAGTATCTTAATTAATACATTCTTCAAAGGAAAAATGTTATCAGAGGGCGCTGTTATTGAGAAACTTTCCTCCAACGAAATATCGATACATGTCATCTCTCTCGAGGTGAACATTGGAATGGCATCAATATCTTTCGCTTCATTTTCTTCGCGGTCTTTTATGCGTTCCGTATATAAAGCACAGATAAATTAAAGTCTTATTCAAACTACTTTTGCGGCTTTGATAAAAATGTCTCTAATACCAAAGAAGCTACGCTTTAATAAACGTAATCTTACATAATTAATTATACGCGGTTTCGTAAATGTGTAGTATAGTTCATACTTTATTATGAAAAATGAGCATATTTTTTTTTTTTTTTAATAATATGTCCAAACTTACATCTACGTACAATTCATTTTATGAAATTCCGAAAGAGGCGGATATTTATGGCCTTCGAAAATAGTCGACGCGCAAAACATTTTTTTTTGTTCCGATCCAATATGTCCGACTAAATTCTAAGAAATTTTGTCAATCTTTGCGGAATACATCATTTACGGATTTTGCAAATTAATTGGTCAAATTTTCGTATAAAAGTTTTTTGCACTTAAAAATAAATCCAATTATAAATATACACAGTAGGTCACAAAAGTATGCACTTTTATTGAAACTTCTGAAAGTCACTTTCATATATGATTTGTCCTCTGACCGTTGTCCTGTGTCCTTTGGACTTTGTCCATTGTCTTACGACTTGTGTCCATTGTTCTACGAGTTTTGCCCTTTGACTTTTGTCCTGCGTCCATTGATCTTTGTCCATGGGCCTTTGACCGTTGCCGAATTTTTCGAACATTTTTAACAGTGTGTATGAAACGTTTCTACGTATAAAATCGGATAAAAGACAGTTACCTAGCACTGTTTAAGCTTCACTGAAGCTTTTCTCCAGTTCTAATTCAATATCTTTGAAATTAAGGAACGACTAAAGATGACGTGAATTTATCATGAAATTGACGTCACTTTAAGGACGACATTTTGAAATTTGAATTTTTCTAATTATATATTATTTCTTGATACCGACACAGCAGTTCAAATTACTCGAGCAAGAATTGGAATAAAACTCCGACGAAATTTTAATTATACAATATATACCGACCAAAATTTCTTTAATTGAACGAAATAACAATAGCGTATTCGCATTGACTAACAAAATTGTTCGTTGGCGATGAATAATTCATTAAATTACGAGGTCCTTCCATCGCGAAATATTAAATTTACTCCGAAGTACATTTCAGGATCGAAAAAATCCTCAGCAGTCGGTTTTCATCAAATCTCCAATCTCACATTCCACGCGACTTCAAAGCGCCCTGGAAAATGCAACAACAAAAAAATTGGACTTCGGCCCTGCGGGAATCGGTCGGTGGACGGATTTTTTTTTTTTTACCGTGATTTTATGTATATCTGTCCATACATCCATATACATATACATGGATGGATAGTGAGAATTCTTGTTCCGGACTAAAATAAATGTACGCAAAAATGAAGTTCAAACACGTATTTCCAACGGCTTGAGATATTTTATTCGACATTTGAACACGTTGCTGAATAGAAAAATGAATATCTACATTTGAATTCGAATATGGCTGACTTGAGTTTTACTGATCTAGAATGTTTATGAAAGGTCCTGGACCAGGGCCGTAACGAATCAAAAGGGTTCGAATAAAATAAAATTTCTATAAAGCCATAAAAATAATCACATCTTATTGAAAGGTTCGTCGATTTTTCCCCTTTAAAAAAATGTGAAATTCGGTTTTGACATGTTGCTGAATCGAAAAATGAATTTCGATCTATTTGAATTCAAATATGGCTGTAATTTTCCTTTTTTCAAATTCGTATTTTGTAAAAATCCGTCAGGAAACATTTTTATATTATTTTAATATTATAAATGCAAATTGACGTCATTTTCGGAATAATCGCATTTACGTGCGTAATAACTCTTGATTTATGATATTAATTATGTATTACGAAATTTGATAATTATTTCCGCAATATATTCACTTCACAAATGCAAAATAAATATTATATATTCATTTTCATATAATACCCCTATATGTTCTTTTTCATTATTTACATCATTTTCCATATATTTTGATCTTCGCATGAATTATTCACAATTTTTATTTTAGGTTTGATGCAATCATCGGAATTATACATTACTATCCGACTTTTCACCTCATCTTTCCCTTTTTTTTTAAATTTGTAATAATAAACGCTAAAAATATAAAAACTTTTATTATTTAAACCATCAAGCGATTCTGATTCGACACGATTCCCGAACTGCTGAAAATTCACTCAATAAATTCTTTTGGCATATTGGGAACAGCAGTTCTCTTATATTAGCGAATTTCTAAATGTAAACGTTTCTAATTTAATCAACGATTTGATACAAAATTACTAAAGCTATAAAAGTCCTGTGTATAAAAAGGCCACGTTCAGCTGGAAACACGTACTAATAATACTGTTTCTTTTTTCTTTTGACGTCATTGTAAAAAATATCACCTAATATACGTATAATACTGGTGGATCCCAAAATTGACAGGTATCAATTATTAATCACTTCGTGAGTTGATGATCTTGTCTTGAAATTAGAAACCGTAAAGTCTCCGGAACGTTTCTGTAACGTTCTGGAAACGGAGAATGTCCTACCTCAAAAACGTTACAGCGAAACGTTACAGCATTTATGTGCTGTTACAATAACTACTGAAACCTCTCTGAAACCTTCTATATTATTTTAGTAACGATGCCTTATTACTTTTATGTAACTTCTTATTATAAACATTCGCGAGACGTTTAAAGCGGAACGTTTCAGAAACAATAATGTACCGTTACTCTGTAACGTTACATTTTTATTAACAAATGAATACGATATCAATCAGATAATATAGAAATGTGCCAATAAGGTCCTGGACCAGGGCCGTAAAAAATCGAATGGGCCCGAATGAAATCAAATTTCAATAGTCTTAAAAAGAATGGAATCAATCTTATCGAAAGGTTCATCGATTTTTCCCTCAAAGAAATCTAAAATTCGGTTTAGAAATGTGAAAATTACCCTGTGACACGTCAAATTAACAGCTGTCATCTCGCATATTCTCACAAAAATCAGTATATTTAATTAAAAACGTCACTGTCAATTCTGTCCCGTTGGCGGATTGTCCGTGGCCGTCGAACGCTTGGGAATGACAATCGGCAAAAAGTCCACCCGGATAGCACAGATATATATATAGATTGTCGAGATAAGCGAATATCGAGAGCCGATTAAATCCGTGCGGTCTTCGACTCTGACGCGAAACAATGTTCTCATTGTTACGTTATTTAGCTGACTAATTACTTACCGGAACTAGGAAGGGCGAAGCACACCCTTTCGACTGTCGCGTAGCTGAAGTTAGTTTCCTAAGACGTAACTATAGTCGGTATATCGTGTAACTTCCATGATACCGTGTTCTAACGAAGGTACCGCATACCACTTCGCAATAACGTCAAGCTGATATTCATCCCATCCACATACTTCCAAGACCGACGGTACCGTCAATCTTCGTTGTTTCACCTTATCACTGACACTGATATTTTCACTGGTAACACTGCTGAAAAGAAAATACTATACCGATTGTACAATGTCGGAGATACTGCACGTTGTTTTGTGATTGGTGATGTAAATGTGATGGTTTACTTTATTTCTTGATCGAGAAAAAAATATGATTGATTTTTCTTGGATATTTTCAAGGGAGTATTTAAGAACAACATTACGAACTTTTATGTGCCGATAGATGATTTTTGTTTCATTGTTATCTACAATCGTTTATATTATTATTGTATTTAAAATTATTGTTCTTTTTTTTATTTTCAAAATCGTTAATTGTTAAGAATTTTACGTCATTCTTATTGTTTTCATGCGCTGTATTTAGTTGTTTATTTAACTGTTTTTAATTGTTATTAATATAGTTAGTAGAGTCAATCTATTATTTTTATACAATAATATACATTATTAGGTTTACTTGCATCTTTTCAAGGGAGAATTTAAAACACATTTTATGAATGTATTTATTTTATTGTTTTATTTTTGCAATCGTATTGTTTATATTAGTTGATTACATTTTTATTGTTATTTAGTTTACTTTTGAATTAAGACGTTAATATTTATGAAATTTACGCAATTTTTGTTATTTTCGATCTTCAGTCAATATCATTATCAATTTTTATGCATTTTCGTTTTTTACGTTTTTTTTTTGCGTTTTTAGTTTTTCTATTGGTTTTTTAATTATGTTGAATTGTACTTTTTTTACTATATATTGTAATTATTTATTTTAGTAAATTACCAAATATTTCGATTTTGATTTATATATTAGTTAATTAAAAATAATTAATTTTTGTTTTGTTTTTTGTTTACATGACTCGCCGCAGCCATAATTTTCAAAATGTTTAAAGATTAAAAACAAAATCTTCATGAAATCTTATGGAACAAAGTGCGAAATGCCACTTACAATTCAGTCAAATACTCTACTTATTTAAATGTTTTTCCAAATTAAAAAAAATCTGTTCTCGTCGACATTCAGTACCTGGGAATTTTTTATCATTTACGTTTTTCTTTTTTTTTTTCATTTAATCAATAAAAGTTTAAAACATTTTTTATTTTTTATTTTTATTTTTCATTTTCATTTTTTATCTTTTATTTTCATTTTTTATTTTTTATTTTTTATTTTTTATTTTTTATTTTATTTTATTTTTTATTTTTTATTTTTTACTTTTTATTATATTTTATTTTATTTTTTATTTTTTATAATACATAATAATTGTTGTTTTGAATGATCTTTAGAGTGAAATTCTATTTTTGAATTAAGCGTTTAAGTGAAATTTCAAAAATACGAATCACGACCGAAAAATTTTAAATTTTTACTGAATACTACTCTCTCGCAGAGTTCTTAAATATACCCAATTATTTTTAGGATGAGCAGAAATCAGACTATGAGGCTATTTTTAATTTTACGTTGTAAACCAGTTAAAGAAATAGACATTAGTGAAAAAAAAAATTTTTTTTTAATTAAACATAGCCTACGAACCATAACTCTAACAATCTTTAAAAAAATTATGCATATTTATGAAATGTGAGAGTATATTCTGTAAAAATTTTTCAAGCGTGACGTACTTGACAAAACAAATTATTGTTATATATTTTTTTACGATACTTTACTCAAACGTTTTTTCCACAAATTTCATTTCTTAGATTAGAAATATTCTTATACATGATATAAAAATTTTATTTATTTACAAATATTAGTGTTTAATAACGTCAAAACTCATTTGGTTCAGATTCCACTTTTCTAAACTGTAGGTCTCAAAAAAAAAAAAAAAAATTGTAGAAAAAATTTATATAAATTTTGAAAATATTGGTGATGGTCGGTCTTGTATCCATTCGATTAGATATGAAATGACTTATATACATAATATCTGTATCGTTAGACGATTATTATCATTATTTGTTTCGAAAAATTTGAAAAAAATTCCAATTTTTCAAGGAAATCGTCTCTTCGCCACTCCTAGTCGATTTCCAATCTGCTGTTCCCGTTCCCAATTTGCTCGCAAGTAAATTCCCGGCCCGAGATGTGCAAATAAGAGTGATTTAACCTCGGCACTATTCAGGAACGCGCCGCGGTGCGACGTGTATATATATTCGCGGTGATTACCGTATTGTTCCACAATCGTCAGGAGTCGATGAACTTCACGCAGCCTCGACACGACCTATCGATTTGTATTATAGATTTATCGATTTTGCGTATGAAATATTCATCCAGCATGAACTCGTGAATGATTCATGCGGCAAGTTGCCGTTTCTGATAGGACAAAACCACTAGACGCCCGTGCTTTTAAGAGTACGACGGATAAGAAGTTGTTTCGCGCGTAAGAAACCCCTTATTCCATTTATTAAAGTAACATCGATTCGCGCGTGAACTCATTTTTTTTCTTTTTTATGACCAATCGATTTTGTATGGACGCACGCGTTGATTGTTCTGCAGACTTCCAGCGGATCTGTGATTGATGTTGATTACGTCATCGATGGCTAAACTTTCAATTACTACCGATGCTATATATATATTATTGCCCCTTGAATGGTTTTTGCATTTCATGGTCGGGGAAAAAATACGTCGTCGAGCCTCACCTTTGGCGAGCATGTCTGTAGAATTACTTTTTTCCTTTTTATTTTTCCACGTTCGATTATTATCTGCTCGTTGCAATTACCTGCTTGAAAATGAAATAATTATTCGAATCCGATAAGCGGAATTGCCGCTTGAAATACGATGACAGCATGTCAGGCACTGTTACGAAATGCTCATCATGTCGGAAGATCCGCATTTACTTTTTTTCTTTTCTTATAATAATTAAAAAAAAATTATTCAGTTCTTTCTCTAGTTATTGAAGTGGAAATTGAGCAACTCTTTCGAAAGATTGGGTTTTACACTTTTTTTTTGTAAAAACGATATACTATTTATCCTTGCGAAAGTGACGAGGTTCCTACAATTCATTCTAGAAAGAGTGGTAATTTATCTAGTATCTAGTAATACTAGTAATTTATCAAGATTTGGGATGAGTCTTTCTGAAACCTTTCTACGACATTTAAAAAAATTAATTTTATAAATGGCATCTCTAAATGTCTAGGAATGAAAATTGATTCACTATTTTAAAAGTGTGCATTTTTCACTCCATTTTTAAGAGTGATATTTCTACTCTCTTTTTTACGATTTATGATTCGATCAATTTTACGATTCATTATAAACAGAAAAGAGTGATATTTGTTTTTAAAATTTCCAAGTGTTATAATTGAGCCACGCTTTTAAAGGAGTGAATATTTTTTTATTTCACTTTTAACAGTAACAATTCTCCCTGTTTGTGGTGTAAATTCTTCGACTCTCTACCATAGTAGAGTGAAATGTCACTTCAGATAGTCTGAAATATCAATCTTAAAGAGTGATCATTCACTCTTTAACGGTGAAATTTCACTCTACAAAGAGTGATAAATGATCCACTCTTTTAATGGAGTGAATTTTTGTACATTTTTTAATGTCAACTTTCTCGCCCTTTTAATTGCTGGTGTAAAAAAGTAAGGTTTTTATTTTTTGAAAAAATCAACCTCCCAAAAATCTCGCACAGCTTAACAAAAAAAAACAACTAAGGTCCTGGTAACTCTCAACAAGGAATCAAATGGTGACTTTAAATTTGATCTTCGACCTCATTGCCAAGGTCATTTTGAGGTCAACTTCGTTAGGTTTACTAGGCTCAGATTTTGAATATTGATGTTAATGTAAAATTAACTTTTTCCAGGTTTCCATAACTCATTTAATTATAAATAACCTTGAATTGACCGGCAAGGTCAACCCTGACTCATAACTTCAATACATGGTTGAATGTAAAATTTCACGCTCTATCGGTTGCCGCAATAAA
>JAPYZR010006117.1:0-14202 GCA_030522945.1 Trichopria nigra
ATTTTTGCTGGAATTTTTTTGGTGATTGTATACGTTATATAGAATCACCCTTCCAAAGCCCAAATTTTGAAAAAACGTTTTTATCACTTTTTATTTATACTTTTATTACCCTCTTAAGGTGGTTCTAAAGTAGAACAGTTACCGACCGAGCTTTCCAACAATAAAAGTATAAATAAAAAGTGATTGAAACATTTGATCAAAATTGGGAATTTGGAAGGGTGATTCTACATAACATATACAATTCTAAAAAAAATACCGCTGAAATTGGTTCAAAATTAAATAAGAATTATCCAAAATAAATTTTTTTTGTTACTGGTAAGAGAAAATAATTCATTTCGGATTTTCCTCTTTTAATTGGGAATTAATGTCATAGATATTTTATCGGGGATTGTGTATGATGTGTAGAATCACCCTTCCAAAGCCCGAATTTTGAAAAAATGTTTAAATCCTTTTTTATTTATACTTTTCCTGTTTTGAGGTTAGGTTGGTAAGCTCTACTTTAGTACCACCTTAAAAATGTATTTCGGAAGCTTCCGTAAATGTAACCAAAGCTTTATACTGTTTCAGAATTTTATGAAACACAAGCAGAAATTTCGGATACTGTAACCGTAAAAGGGAGAGGTATCGGTAACGATCAAGCGGATGAGGTTATGTATGTACACGATCGCTCATCGCGCGCAGGCGCGCAATGTATAACCATTCAGATTTCTGTTACCGTTTCGTAATTTTATGACAATGTTACGTATAAGTATACTCGGAGCCTGTTAGATTTCTGTTACAATTTGGTAATGTTATGAAAATGTTACGTAATTGTTCATTCTATGACATACTTTTGTAAAATTCTTAACAACACCATAAATGTATTAGAATATTCCAAACATTTTTAACAGTGGCACTTATACATTGGCGATTTTAAGACGTAATCGTTTTAAGTATTTATTTTTAATGCGTCCAAAATGAAAACAAACAGTATACCAAAATGATGTGCTTTTATAGTTTTCCCGAGAATAGATAATAAGAATGCACTACTAATTCGGCATAAGATATCCTACTATACGAATAACGGTCAATCAAAGGCTATCCTGACGTGAACCGGAAGTGTCTTATAGTTATGTGCTTTTCAATTATTCGAGGCGCAAAATCGTCACGTCGTCAACCCTTATCACAAATACCACCCTTGTCAATTTCACTTCATCCATTAACATGGACAATTGAAATAAAAAAAAAAAGAAATTAATGCTCGTAATAACAACCGATTTTTACGGAAACAACAATGTCGCGATAAAGAATGGCCTTTTGTTTCATTTATTACGAGTCTCGTATCTGATTGCCTGTGGTTTCTTCATCGCTTTTATCTCTCTCTCTCTCTCTTTCTTTCCTTCATCGTTTCTCTCATCTTTCCATTCTTATCAAGATATTTTCCTATCATTTTTTGTATCTTTCCGTGTGTTCCTTCGTTCCACTCCTTTCTCTTTCCGCGCACGTGTACTCGGCGCTTTATCATTCTCGACATCTCTCTCTCTCTCTCGGTCTCTTTCTCCATCTAATCTTTCCTGCCCTTAATTTCTGGTTGCCCGTGCACTTTTTCCGTTTCGCTCGTTGTCTCTCCCTCCCCCGCCTCCACCCCTCGTCCACCTTTCGTCGATCCGCTTGGTCTCCCTCGCTCTCGTTCCGCTTTATATCGCGCGTCATTTTCTGGTCGTCTTCTTTCGTGTCCGTCTCACTCTCGTCCTTTCACCTCAGTTGTTCCCCGACCTCGTCCGCCGCCGTCTTCTTCCCTCTGTCTCGCTCCATCTCTTGACATTTCCGTCCATTTGTCTTCCGCTTGCCTCTTCGTTATCGTCTCCCTCTTTCTCTCTCTCTCTCTCTAGCGCGCGCGCGCTCTTCTGCAGCTTGCTTCGAACCTCGCCTTCTTTCTTTCCGTCCTTATCGCACCGGTCTCCTCTCATTCATGCACGATGGGTTCTTCTGCCCTGCATCTCGTTTTAGTTTGTTGGCGACTTGAAATTAAAACAAAACTGGGCAGATAATGAAAGCGGCGTAAGCAGCGCCCCATCCTCTTCTTTGTGTAAGCCCTCCCTTCCAAAAGAAAAATGGACATCCTCGTTCCGTTTTAGCTTCCGTTTACGTATAATTTCGTTGAATGCGTCGCCCTTATATATATATATAAAGTATGCATTTACACGTCCAATGTATATAAGAGAGAATCGCGGAAAAAGGGAGATGCGGAGAACGATAAAATGTCAAACCCTCGTATCTTTTTTATTGCACGTTAAATGCCTTTTCTGATTCATCTTTCATAGACGGGTAATTATCACGTCGTTATATTATACCCCGCATTGTTCTTTTTTTTTTAGCGCTCTTGAGCGATGTTGTTGATTATTCGTTGTAAAATTCAAATAAATTACCGGAAGCTATTGTAATGGCACAATAATGTAATGGCTAAAATTTTATTGGACTTAAAGAAACTTTTTTGCTGAACAATTTGTAATCAACGAGAAAAACTTTAGGAATAATAAAAATCCATTCATCATTTAGCGAATTACGCAATCGGAGTATGTAAATAAACAAATAAGATAAAAAACCATATAGTAATATTTTAAAATATAGTTTGAATAATCATTTTTTTTTTTTTTTTTTTTTAATGTTTTTGAGAGCTTACGACCGAAACTTATGAAAGTGACCAGATGGAGGATCTTCACCTGTTCCGCTATACACTCGTAATCCACGTGGTTTCGTTACGAAGTTTGAAAAATGCAAGATGAAGCGGCACGATGTAACACCTGGCAAGACCATGTGTTAGTTTCAGAATGTAGACGAATCGTCGTTCCCCGTTCCAACAATTTGACCATGTGGATCTCTTCAGAATTATCATTCAGCAGCCACTGTAAAGATAGGGATATTTAGATTTCGCGAAAATGTCGATTTGTACCCTTTTTGATCGCCCACGTGGTTTCTTCGCACGGTCAAATTACATCATCGTCCACGTGGTTTGTCTATTTCCCATTAACGATCTCAAGATGAGCACGAAACGTCATCCCGGAAATTCTTTGGTTATTCACAATTATTTGGCATACCTCAATTGTTACACTTACAATTAGTTCCAGCGTCGATGTTGCATTTATGAGTACATGATGCTCGTTGTGCTCCATTTCTAATTGGTTCATATTTGGTTACATTAATCGTATCTTTATTCCTACCAATGACTTGTGCTATTCATCGCACCAAATGATTTGCTTTTAATTCTAATAAACCATTTTGTCGATATAACTGACAATCATTAACCGTCGGATTTTGTTGGCGTAACGAAATCTTAATTGGCATAACGAATAATTAGTTTTCTCAGTGCGGAAAGTCGTTACGAGGCAGTAATATACTTATTTCGTTCGTATCGCTCTCGATTTAAATCTTGGGGATTCGCCTCAATTTTAAGAATGGACCAGGTGTGCAGGATTCACGTGGTCTCTCTGCTTCTTCTTTCACCTGGTCAAGTCACAATCTCCACGTGGTGTCACCACGCCTTTAAACTTTGTGAAACGGATACCGAACAAACAGCCACCTGGCTCCTCTACCTGGAAAATCCGACAATTTTTAAATGCCTATTCACGGAAAGACCGATACTTGACAATTGTCAATCGTTGGTGGTTCTTCGTCACCTTGTATTTGAAATCTCGATTCGCGAAACCTCGCGGTTATACCTGTTGACCGCAACCGTGGGGATTCGGTGCATTTAACGATCGCGCACGTTATCATATAATCAATGGAGCTGAAAGTAAAGGAAGGAAAGTGCGTCTGTCATTTTTTTCGCACCAGCTCATCCAGCAGCGAGGAGATGGTCAGCGACGCGTCGGCATCGGAGACATCTCTCAACCTTCTTCCTCCTCCTCCACGTTCTTTACTTTCTAGGCTCCTCGAATCCCGCACGCCACCCTATATGCCACGGCGTCCCTTCCTCGGCCATCCCTCCGCGTGTTGCCGAGCGGTGTCCGAGGTCCCTCGCCGCCGCCGCCGCCGGTCTATCCCGCTTTAAAGCTACTAACAACAGCGGCACATAGTCGCTTCACTCTAGAGCGAGTGCATCCGCTTTTCGAATCAACGACCCGACGTCGGCTGCAGCCGGGGCTCCCCTTCCCTCCACATTTCTCCTGTGTGTGTGTGTGTGTGCGCCTGTGCTTCTCTCTGCGCCCCCCCCCCCCGCCCCCCCCACCCCCCCCCCGCCCCCCCCCCCCCCCCCCCCCGCCCCCCCCCCCCCCCCCCCCCCCCCCCCCGTTTCCTCCAATCCTCCTCGCCCCCCCACCCCCTCCCCCGCCCCCGCCCCCGGGGCCCTCCCATCCTCTCTTTCCCAGCCTTACGTCGCTGGTATGCGAGCGTAGTTTTCATTTCCACGCGCGCAGCTTCAATTTTCCCTATATATGTATGGACAGGCAGAGGCAGGCAGAGTCATGCTGCTCTCTCTCTCTCTCTCTCTCGGGTCATGCCGCTCTATCGGTTCTCTCGCTCTTTCGTCATCTCGACTTGAAAATGTGTTGTGTACGCGTAATCTCCGTAGCTCGTAGATCTGCTAACGATTCACTTCACTTCAGCGAGGTTCGGTCTCTGAAAATGGAAGCGACGTTTTTAAATGGCTGACACATTTTATAATGGAGTCTTGTTGATGCGAATGGATCGTTGGCTAATTTGACTTTTATTAACCCATTATTAAGAAGTCGATAAATTCTACCTCAACATTATAAGTTGTAAAAATGTCGATATTTTTCTTTATTTATTTTTACCGAACCAAGTTTTCTAGACGTTCGGGGAACGTGGCCAAAAAATAATGCTCGAATAGCAGGCGGAAAACGTCACTTTGCGCACCGTGCACGAATAACAATAACGATTTTAATTACAGTATTGTTGAATTTAATTATCGACGCGTAACGCTAATATCTAAAAGTGCATTAATCACAATCGTAATTGTCGGAAGGGGCGTTTTTTTCAATTTGTATGTATTATTGTCCGTCAATTATTTCTTGGATGAAAAAGTTTGAATCGTCGTTTTTGGTATAACATAAAAATTTCCGGTTTTATTTTTTATGAATTACTAAAGAGAGGTTTATTTTATATATGTTTGACATTTTTAATAATAAGCTAAATTAATTAATGATTTGTATTTTTATTATTTTATTAAATGATTTGTATATATTTTTAGTGAATGACATTAATAACGGCTTTAAATAATAAATTTTATTTTTCAATGATGTGTATGTATTCCTCCTTACATTGATTAATGGTTTTAATTTTTCTTAATTCTATTTAGCAGCAGATTTCGAGTGAATTATAGTTCGCGACTTGTGGATTTAGTGTGATCGTGTTTGTTCGGTTGAGGATTGTTGTGATTGAAAAATGTAAGTAAATAACTTACATAATAACTCGCTGAATACTAATCCATCAGTGATAAGAGAAAAAAAAAACATCGACGGCTCATTTGCATCAATAACTTTTGGTGGGGTCCATTATAATAAACATTGGTAAACAAAAAAAATGAATCGGAAAGACTGAAAAAATTTATTGTGTAATTTATTGTAACTATTATAATTGATCGTTTCGAAATAAATTAGTCATAATTGTATTATGTTTTACGTAAATAAAGTGGATATGTTTTTATTAATTTTATTAATTTTGAAGGGCAACATTTCATTAAAATGATTATAATGGAAGCATATTATTATTTTTATGGAAACGATACGATGACTTATTTTGGTGGAATCCCATTCGATTCATAGGCTTGGAATCTCTCTAAACTTAAATCGGTAAATATATTATTGTGGAAATTGGATTGAAAGTGAAGTAATAAACACTAATTATCACTAATTTACTGCTATTAATTGAGCAAGTAAATTATGCACTTTTACGCGTTGAATTAGTCGAAATTGATTTTTTTTTTTTGCGAATTGAATACGCTTAAGTTTAGAAGATTTATTTTACTTAACTCTATTATCAGGAATGTATTGGGTCAATATTTTTTGTTCTATTTTTATTCCTTTATTCTATAATGCCAATCTTTGATTTACGGGAAAAAATGTATCGGTTCGGCTCAATTCTAATAAAAAAGTTTATAACACCTTGTTTACATGATGTTCCGATAACGATTGGAACAAATTTTTATTGCACACATATATATATGTGTGTATGCATATATATATATATTATTTATAGACAATGATATTTTTGTAATCGTAATTTAATGCGTGAAAAAAAAAACGACTAAATCAACGAAGATGTCTTTTTATATATATACATGTTCCTAAGTAGAGCGAGAATAATAATAAAATTTTTTTTTTTTAATGGTTAAGTAATAAATAAATAATCATATCATTTTCTTAATAAAATCCCGTCAATATTCCGATTACGGAAATATCTAGTTTCGTGTAATGTCGTGTAATCGTATTCAAAACAATAATCTGGAACGCTAGCTCTTACGTAATCTTTGGGGTTAGGGAAGCTCCATCAATATTACAGAATTATTGGAACGTCACATTTTAATAATAAAAGGATCATTTCATCATCACTGCTATTTACGGATGTAACGAGTTATCTTTTCCCTCCTTCTGTATATATGTATACTATATATTGATTATTGTCGTGAAATATTATCTCGATCACGCTTTTACATACTTTTGATTTACATTCAATATTAACATTGTCGAATTAAGTAAACACATGATGGAAAGAAGTTGAATATATATTCGGATCTTTATTGAATTAACAATGGACTAGATCATATTTGACGTTTGAAATTCTAGAAACTGAAGTCGTTTTAGGAAAAATGTTAATATCGTTGAGTTGTGATTTATTTGTTTATAATATTAAAATATGAATCGTTTTTAAAATTAGCAATTATGACATTTTCAATATTAATTGCATCATTGTTGCATTTTTTTCGTTGATTATATCTTTTCATTTTCGATGTATAACAATGAAATGTGTGTAATGATGATAAAGTATATGATGTCTATTCAAAATGGCCAGTACATTTTTTTTTTTAAATTTCGAAATCCAACCAAAGTAACGAAACGTTTAATTGTTTATATCTTTATATAAAGTGATTATTATAAAATTTATTTATTATAAAGAAATGCAATTTTTCTCATGTCGATATTCTGTTCTCAAAATGCAATCAAATTTACAAGAACATTTTTCTCCATGTAAATAAAGAAAACAATGAAAATAAAACGAATTATCGAAAGACAATATTCAAATTACAGATATAGAATCATTTTAAACAAGTCATTATCACTCTAAATGAATAAAACTTGAGTCATTAGTAAATTAATGTCGTTGAATAGAAAACCTACGAATCTACGAAAAATGTCAAAGGACAATGTCAATTCTAAACGTTTAAAAAGTGCAATTACGCGTAATGTATACGTTATCATTATATTTAATAGAAGTTTGTTTGTTATTGACACTGAAAATGTCTAGTTTGCTATGTCGCGCATTAGTTATTGCGATACGGTAAAGTTGGCTGGTGATTGTTGCCTTTGTTGTTTTTAATGTATCGTAACAATCGCCATATCATATATAATAATTCCCGTGAGCATCCGGACACGTAATTTATATTTTTAAATCCTTTGACTCATTCTTTAGAAAAGAATGCTCCTTATTATTTCCTGCTCGTTTTCAAGGTTATCGATTACGATTTCGAAATTGGAAATCATTTTTTTGACTCGCATTAAAAAAATTATTTTATTATCGCTGTTTGTTCATTTAGTTTGTTTTGACAATAATTCGATAATTTTTCGTTTGGTTATTCTTCTATCCGATAAAATTGACATCATCGAAATCCGAAAAATGTCAATCATGAATCACGTAAAGTTGTGGGTGCATATGTATGGATTACGAATTAAATTTCGAGTCAAAATTGTACGTTGCTCCGTTTTCTAAAATCATTGTTTACGTGTAAAAAAATGGTAGGATTAAGATAATTGCACGAATTAATGATAATGACATGCGATCTTTATTAGCGATCCCTGCGTGCTTATTGAAGTAATTGCAAACGAGAAAAAGTCAGTATAATAGGGACTGGGTCAATAACTTAAAACGATGCATTATTTACCTTAAATATCTACAACAGTTTAATATTTACGTCATAAATTTTCACCACGAAATTTAATTTGTCATTTTGACTTTGAAAAATTTTGCAACTTTTCGGGAAATAATAATTTCATCGTTATCAAAAATGTCACTGTTTAAATATAAATTATTTATTAACGAATAGCAATGTCTCGGGAAGTGAAGATTTAATACATTTCGGATGTTTGGTGTCGCGATGACCACTGTCCGCATGTGACACTCATTGTCTCATTTACATCACGCTTCTAATTCCCGTAAGGGATTTTCAGCTCGTTCCATTTAATAACTTGCGTCACGTGGAAACAATTTGGTTTTCCTACATGTGGTGGCGGACAACGTTAGCCTCTCGTCTAGAGTCGCAATATATTCTTCCTTTTCTATTTTTTTTTTAACACACCGGTATAATCTGAAAGGAACGTTGCATAACGCCTGCTGCCTTTTGTGTGTACGTGTGTGTGTACATATACAAAAATGGTTCGTCGCACGACCTACGAATGTGCCCGCATGATTCAACTATTGTTGACGCGTCATTTGTAACGATTAATTGAAGCGTGTGAAGTGAAATACGTTTGAATCTGTTTTATAAGAACGGTGCTTTCGAAAAATGAAAAAAAAAAAAAAAAATGAAACAAACATTCGAAATGGCACAATTTTTTTCACCTAACGAGCGACATTCAAAAGACGCAAGTTATTTTTAACTAAAATTGTTTTAAACGGAAATGAAAGAATGTCTATTGGTCCATTTTTATGGTGTTTCATATTTTTTTATTTTTTTTTTTTATTTTTCAAAAAATAATCATTTGAGGAATAATGAATATATGAAATTATATTCATGACATTATAATGAAATTATAAAATTATATTTCGCAAACCGTTAATTATGGTTGTTTTTTTTTTTTTATGGTTTTCGCGGTAAAAATCAAATTTGCGTCAATTTACACTATCATTTTCGTAAATACAAGTTTCATTAGGTTCGATATACACTTTCTTTGATACATTGATTTCCACGAATTTTCATTATAATGAGACTGGAATTAAAAAATACGGTCGCAAAGTTTTCTTTTTTTTTTCGCGATAAATTATCAAAGTTTTAATTTAAGAAATAAATTATATAATAATTCATCGAGCAGTTGCTTCGATTATTTTTATGACATCTGCTTTCACTTGCTTCTTTATTTATTTGTCAATAGAGTTCGTACAAGCAAAAGATTATACAAGCAAGTTTTGTGTGTGTGTGTGTGTTTCGTAAGAATAATCACTGCAGAGAGACGGGAATAATGTCCAAATAACGAAAGCGATTATCCGGCAAACTGTTTGCATTCGTCGCGATAGGCGGAGCACTCTTTAATGGATATCGTATACATACACAACACTATTGTCGTGGCGTAGGGGAGAATGATCGAAACGTTAGACGAAAAAAAAAAGGAGAAAAGGAGAGAAAAACAAAGAAAACGGAGTACACGTAGGTCTCTCTCTCTCTCTCTTCCCAATAGCGTGACAATACGAAGGAAAGATAAACATCCGGACGAAAACTCGCGAAAAAAACATCGACCGCGCTCGATTATCAGCAGCAGCGAAAGAAACAAAGCTGCACCGGGAGTCGTCCCACTGCACTGGCCGCCACCACCGACCGCGGCGCAATATGCGGGCTATACATATACGCGCCGCGTAGAGTTTGCCTCGCTCCGCCGCCGCTGCCGTCGCGATTATCGGCTCTTTGTCGTCGTTCGATTATTAATAAGTCGTGACGCATCATCGCGACCGAGAAATCGCGCCGCTCGTGAAACAAGTCCACCTTCGCGCGCCTTGAACACACGCCGATGGATGGCAAGAGAGAGAGGCGCGTGCGCGTGACTTTCGGCGATCGGGGCGGCGGTTGGTTGGTGGTTCAGGGGGAACCACCACCACCACCAAGGTGGGGGAGTTTTCGAGCGACCATGCGCGCCGCGCTACACCGGGTGCGAGAAGAAGGGCGTCGGTGCACTCTGCACCCTGTCCCGCTGCGTGCACACACAATGAATGCCGCTCGCAACGACTCGGCACTCGGGCACCGTGCCGCGCAAAACGCAGATGCTCGCTGAACTCTCGCGCGACAGTCTGCGCGAAATCGATAGGAGCGCGAGGAGAAATGTAAAGGTTTGCGCGTTTTGCTCCGAGTTCCCTTTCATATATATAATGGAGAACGGGGACTTTACGGTGACGGAAGGAGTGAGAGAAAGAGGGGGCGAGCGTGGGTTAGGGGGTGGAGTAGTCGACGGTGATTCAGGATGTGCGATTTGCCCGACGGGGTGGATTTAATCGAAACGTCGATTTGTGGTCGCGGCTATCGATTGCGATTCATTCTGGAATATCGTTTTAGGGGCAGACTTTTCTTTGGATCCCTTTAACATTTTTCTCGAGTTTGAGGAAGGCTTCATTACAGACATACGCAAGACTGCTTTTTTTTTTTTTTAAGTCTGAAATATTGTCCAGCGAGCGCGGCTCCGCGTCTATATAGGGTGTTGCGCAATGTGAAACGGAGGTCGTGACGTGATTGTCGAAGAGTCGATCGAAAGTTGCGACCGCGAAGTATATATACGACGACCGGTGAAAAAAAAAATTGGTTAATAGGCGTCTTTGGGAAGTTGGATAGGAGAGAGTGGGCCCCCTTGTTGTGCAGCCAGTTTGACTCGTTCGTCTTATAATCGTCGTCTCTTTTAAGTGAACGTAGAAACGATGATTTGTTGACGCGTGTTGTTGCTCCGTGCTTTTTTAATAAAGAGAAAAAGAGAATGTAGGCGATATATTACCATTTAAATGGTAAAAAATGTGTACTTTCAGACAAGAGAGCCAAAATCTAGTTGAATCGACAAAATTCTTTGTTTCTTTCATAGTTTTATTTGAACTATTGAAAATATATCAATATATTTTTTTTCTAATTTAACATATTAAATACAATATAACCTATTAGATATTGGCAATCTCAATTGAATGTACTATTTTAAGCTCGAGCGAGAGAGAAATCATTTTTGCTACCTTCGACGTTGTGACGCATTCGTTGAAAAAAAAAAAGAAAATATATACCTCGTTCAATCTGTGTAATATTTTCTAAAAGCGGAACTTAAAAATAGACCATCCGGCGCTGTGCAAAATTCAACATCGTTATTTTACGAGCACTTGGGAATGCAATCACAGCAGTCGACTTTAATCCGCATTTTCATCAAGATATGCTCGTTAGTCTTTGAATTCGTTCGAGTGGCGGCTGCGCAACTCGCATTAACTCGCGTTTCAACTCGACTAACAAGTTTCGGCAACAATTCCCACTTTAAGAAATTTATTAATGAGGTGCGAGCGGAAAACTTGTACTTTTCGTCAAAGGAATTATTATTATATGTTATATATACACATATATGCCCTTTGCACCCGAGAAAGAGTTTGCGTTGCTCGAACTTATATATATGCGCTCAAAATTCCAATGACGTCGATGGAGAAAAATAAATTGGACGCGGATCGATAAAATGTTTTGAAAGTAGGTACTCGGATGCCATCAGGCTCAATTTTATATCATGTAAACGTTGAAACGTGACGTTTTGTCAAATGTTCCGAGAAATCAGCCCTTTCGCGCCCGATAAAGCGGGCGGAAATTCCTTGTTTTTTTTTGTCAATGTGCCTATCGCGGAAGTACTTTTTATGGAGGGGAAAAATTGACCTTTACCAATGATACAGGGTCGAATGAATGTCGATTCGTTGTAGCGAATTTCTCATGCGGCCGGAAAAACTATCATTTTCCGACCTCGACCTGAAAAGTACTAATAATTAGTAGTGAAAACGAGTAAAAGAAACAATTGTTTGTATAAGAAATTGAAATGTATAACGATATTTTTAACATATATATATATATATATATATGTATATATTCATATCGATAATATCGAAATATAGATAATATCGAATTATCAAAAATATTTCGTTTCACCTGCAATTATATGCAGATCATATTGACAATATTATATACGATTATTAACATATCATAGAAAAAATAGAAATCTCAGAATATCGAAATATCAATAGTATCAAAATATAGAAATATCGATACAATTATCGATATATCGATATTTTTGCAAAGAGATTCCGTTAAGAAGACTGAATATACAATTTTAAAACTATAAAACAAAAGATGTACGTAGAAAGCATTAAAAAAAAAAAAACAGATGTATGAAGGAAATTTATAAAAGAATTGCGTATATAGAATATATATATATGTAATAAAGTCGGTATACGAGCGCATCCATCGGAATTGCGGAAAGCGCGTGCATGTCGGACAATCAACGGCTGCACGCCCATGCGGACACGTTGCAATTACGGTGTCTTTTTCGGAACAGACGAGGCACTATTATGCGATAAATTATGTCACACCTTTTGTTTCTTGACGTGACGCGTTTCGGAACGTTACACGGTGTGTGTATGTACGGGACCTTTGCAACTGTCGTCGCCGAAAGATGCGACATGCCGTTTTTCTTTCTCTCGAGTAATTGGTACCTTTAAATAAATTATTTCACCGGCATATGCACCGTTGTACCTGGGAATAATTCTCCGTGGGGAATGCGAATTGTGGGAAAGGGGGGAGGGGGGGGGGGGACTCGTACAATGTTCGAAAAACAGTTTTTTCTCTTTTCAAGCACTAAAACGCATGGCTGACCCGTCATTAGAACCGTAAACTCGAGCTCGCACAGAGGAGGACATCGCGTGTTTTTTTATTGAACATAATGCGGTTGTTCTTTCTTTATATATAGGATTAGGGAAAAATATGTAATAGATGTAACAAAGTAGAGGAAAATATTTATGTATATGAAAATATCATTTTAATTGCAAAAGAACAAAGTCCCCTGAACATATTGTGGTCATGTGTATAAGGAGGGACTTGTTGAAACGTAAATGGAGAAAATGAAGTAAATCTAACAAATGTTTCGGAATTTATACGTATTTCTTTCAAAATGTGCACGGAAATGTATTTTTTCAATTTTGACAAAAAATATTTTTTTTAAACCAATGATTGAATGTCACAGGCCGAACTCTTGTCGATAGCAAGTGCAAAAAAAAAAACGAAAGTTTTCGCAAAATTTTACAAGCGCGGGGCCCTCGTCATCTCTAGGTACGTACCTGCCGCGCAGCATCCGGATAGGCAGGTCTCCAGCGGCGATGTATACGGCGCGAATTACGAGGCGGGCACGCGGTATTCCCGCGTGACATATCGCTCGAACCCCAAGGCCGAATTGTCGCGCGGCGTCTCTCTCTCTCTCTCTCTCTCACTCTCCCTAGACCTGTCTTTGTCTGTCGACGGGCCACGACGGCGGTTATTCCTCGCGGAATTGGAAACGCGACATTAATTCGAGCAACGTCGACGTCGACGACAACGACGGTACCGCGCCCGTCAGTCGATTCGCTAACGAGATAGCGGCTCTTGCGACCTCGCGTCGTCGCACATGCGTTGCATGCCGCCGCCTTCATCGCGATCGCACGCCGAGACTTTATTGTCTTGGCTTATGGCGGATCGACAACGACGAAACGGACTTTTGTAAAAAGATCTTGAACGTGAAGTCATACATGGCGAAGGTTAAAACAGCAGCGAATACGAAAGAATACAGTCGAGTTGTTGTTGTTGTTGTCAGGGGGAAACGAGGAAACTGTGGGACACCCTGTATATATAGCAGGTGTCTGAGAATTTTACAAACGATATCTCGCACGATTGATGGGTGTACGCGATGCACGGCGTGCTGCGATCGTCAGAGGCTACCAAATAGAGAACGAGAAAGTTGCCTCGTATCATTGAGCACTAGCCACGTGACTTTCCTGCGTTATAATTGGCCGAATTGTTGGTCGTTCGCCTTTTAAAACTATCGGTATTTTATTTATTTATTTTTTGTCTCGTATTTATGTCGGATTTTGAAGATTCAAAAACGACATTTATTGTTTTGAATGCAACCAGGTAAAAAATACTATAATCAGAAGTAGTCTTAAGGTGGTTCCCTTCAAATCAACATTTCTTTACAACATAATGAAAAAAATATATGTCGTTTATTAAAAATCAAAGAATATTGTGGTATTTTTTAA
>JAPYZR010006118.1:0-16717 GCA_030522945.1 Trichopria nigra
TTCTAATTATTTTAGGTTTACTGGACTACATTTGTCTTGTCATTTTCATCATTTCAGTGAGAAATATTGTAAGTTTTTTTACCTTTTGTGTTTATATATTTATTTTTTTTTTTTTCTTCTTTTTTTTTTTTTTTTTTTTTTTTTTTTCTTTTTTTTCTATTTTTTCCTTGTTTCGAATGCCATTCAAATATTTATACTGTTGTAATTTACAGGTTCCGAATGGACTTCTTGTTGAAGATCGAAGAAGTAGAATAGTCATTGGCTTACTCTGAATAACACTGTTATGAAGGTTAATAATTTATACAATATTTATTTATTATTACATTTACTTCTTTACTAATGAATTTGAGGGTTAAGAATCTTTATGAAGAAAACCAAAAGATACTATATGCAGTGGTTAAAAAAGAAATCGACAGGAAATGTTGGAATGCAATTTGTTCTTTAGATATTTGTTATATTTCAAGGCAAAAACTTGTATGTACTTATTTTTATTATGAGTACATTTCATAGAATGTACTTATAAATTAAATATTTTAGGTTTATTTTATGGTTTAAATATTTTAAAATATTATGTGTTAAGAAATTATTAAATATGCAGCCCCTAGTAGAAATGCATAGGCAAAATGTCTAGATGGCGTTTTAAATTTAGCATCTCAGAAGTGATAAGAGGATTGATGTAAGTGATTAGTAAGAGTTAATATTACGTTAATTAAAGTCAATATTACATTATTGGTATTATAAATTTCATATCTAATGTTCTAATGAATCTTAAGAACGTTATGCTTGTAGAAATAAACTTCTTCATTTCTGCAATTTTGTACATATTAAAAATTCACTAGAAAGTCAATGTAGTTGAAATAATCAAATTATACATGTCTTATATCATTTTTCAATGTCAGTTGCACCTGTTCAGAGGTTTTGTACAAGCTCATGTTAAAAGATGAACTTGACAAGTACAAACTTTTTACATGGGCTCTGATAGGGACACTGAACAATAATCGGCAGGGGAAAACGCTATTATTCGTCATTTTTAAAACTTATAGGGTCAAATAACTACATGTAAACATGTAAGATATGTCTCCTTTACATTACAAAAAAATATATATAATACACTCTAAATATTAGATAAGAATTTTCGTTAATTTAATAACAAAAGTATGATCTTAAATTACTGATACAACTTTTTTATTATTTATTTCACTCTGCAGTTAGAAGGTCTAGGTCACGGAAAATATTTGAATGGCAGTGAGAGTCACACAAAATTATTTGAGTTAGTAAATTGTGATTAAAAATCAAGAAGATTGGAAACTATTACCAATAGCTTTCACTTCAATTTATCATTAAAAATAAATGTGTACATTTGAATGCATAATTTTCTATAAAAAAGTTGAGGGAGTCCAATCAGTCTTGCAAGAGAAGTCAATCACGTCAAAGACGTGACATCTTCGAGCTTTGAGAATTCTTGCTTGTTTATAAAAATTGTCCAATGCAATTTTTCTAGAAAATTGTGGATTTCAATATGGAATGGACATAATAATGAAACAAAACGAGGTGTTCAAACAAAAATTGCGTCCGTCTTCTTCATTTTTAGTTGTCGTTATTGTCCTAATTATTTTTTATACAGCTCTACCTCTATTTTTTATATGACTGCCATGGCATAGTAATATTTTTCATATTGTAAAAAAAAAAGATCATTTTTATTATTAATTTAAAGGGCAAGTTCTAGCACATGGTACATGGAAATATTTATAGTTAAATAATAATATTTATATTTAAGATAAAAGCTGAAAGAGATTTTACTATTGATTAATAACTTTTGGCATGAGTATTAAGAATATACAAAGTAAAGAAGCTCCGGTCAATTAGATCTTATAATTGTTTTTAAAATAAATACAGTATAATTTTTCAGAATATGAAAACAAATCGTTCTTTGATGTCATGAGATTATTTCTGTTTACTTAAAAAATAAAATAATAATTAAGTGTCATTGAAAAGCTTGCATTGCTTTGTTTTTGACACTAAATCTAAATCTTTGCTTGTAAGTTACCATCATATTCTTCATATAAGTAGCTGAATATTAGAAATCATTGTAGAGTCTGATGTAACAGGATATTGAATAAAGCATTTTTTCAATAAGTTATTGCCCCTTTTTTTTAACTTTTGCTATTTTGGAATAAATAATAGAAAGGTCAAAACTATTTGAATTAATACATTTGTATTTTTCTTGCAGATTTTTGTGCAACAATCAAGAAGTCTTTTCTTCAAAATGCCAAAACCATGCAACAAAGGTAGACGAAATTAATGTCATTGAATTCAATAACGAATTACCCGAACCGCCAATTGTCGATTCTTCTGGTTTTGATCCATTACGACATATAGAAACTTCAAATTTATCTACTGAAGAACGACGGGAAAAATCTTCGTTGGAAAATTATAGTACTGTTAACAATGTGTACGCTTGTAGTATATGTAAAAAACAGTTTAAATCAAAAAACCTCTTTGAAGGTCACATGGTAGCTCATAGTGATGCACGCCCCTATGAATGTGACATCTGTGGAAAATCTTTCAAGCGTACAAATACTTTGGCAGTTCATCGCAGAATTCACACGCGAGAAAGAAACTTTGTTTGTGATGTATGTGGTAGGGCCTTTGTTCAAGCTTCACAATTAGCTACTCACCAGCGACGACATTTTGAAAAATATACACGATTCTGTGAAATATGCAATAAAGGATTTTTCACAAATGCAGAGCTTCATGGGCATATGAATGTTAAACATGGTGCAAAGCAACATGTATGCTCGATATGTGGGAAGTCTTTTCCTAACAATCATTCCCTCGTACGTCATTTGATGATTCATGATCCAAATTTTAAACCAATTAAACACCAATGTGAGTTCTGCGGTAAAACTTTTGCTTACAAAAATTCCCTGACTTCTCATGTCAAATCTCACACAGGTGATAATAAGTATGACTGTCATCTCTGTGGTAAATCAGTTTCATCAAAAGGATCTTTGCAAGATCATTTGCGTCTTCATGGTGGTGAGAAATCACTGTTTTGTGATGTTTGTGGAAAAGCTTTTCATAAGCGTACAACTTTAGTAGTTCATAAGAGAACACATACAGGAGAAAAGCCTTACAGCTGTGAAACTTGTGGAAAATCATTTACACAACATTCAACCTTAGTTATTCATAAGCGTTATCATACTGGCCAACGACCTTATCAGTGCAGTTTTTGCAGTAAATCTTTCGTTTCTAAGGCTCTTCTCAATGCTCATGTTAAAATTCATACAAGGTTCCCCGTTTAACGATGTATATATATTACTTCACAATTAATCAACCTTTTCAGTATTATGTCTTTAAAAAGAGATGTTTAATAATAGTGCTGTAACAACTTTTCATTTTTGTACGTTATATTAATAAATGTACAGTTTTGATAAATAATAAGAATATTTATAAACAAAAAAGAATGTGTTATTTTTCTGTGATTGATTTGTAATGAAAATCAATTATTTTCTCACGAGTAACAGAGATAATTGAAATATTTGCTTTTCACGACAACAACAGATTTTTTATATATTTCATATTTTGATACTTTCAAGTGTGAGAGAGTGAGGCAAATCAAGTCCTCGTCATAATTAAGAATAAGCATCAACGAATCAATCATTGCTGATTACTTTGCAGGCTACATATTGGTGTAATACTTTGGCTGAAGAACAATAAGAGATGGAATGCAAAATACAAAATATGACAGTGAGTACAAAGATGGTCTTTTATTCAGTACGTGACCTTTCACATTTCAGGTACACGCAGCTCGGATACCCTGAAGAGCATTATCCAATGGAAATGTTTGCAAAACTTGATCTGATGAAGAAAAATCCAAATGTGCAGAAACCAACATCAAAGATTGTAGCAGTATCATCTACAGATCCGAGTGGAAGCAATCTTAGCAGTACTAAGGATCACAGTTACAGTGCAATCAAACAGGAGGTTGAAGAATTGGATATAGATGATGATGATCTACCCCTTGCATACCACTGTAAGTTGTGTAGTGTTTTTTTCGCATCACAGGCATTACTGGATACTCATGCACTAGAACACAATGACAAAAATGATAAAAAGAATACCTGCGCTCAATGTGGCCGCGTTTTTCGCACTTACATAAATCTGAGAAAACATATGAAGAAACATGCTGGTCGTAAAGGTCGTAAAGTTGCAGGTAATGTTGGAAGGTCACCTATTAAAGTTAAGACAGAGAAATCTGAGATAGAGTTTGTTTGCAAAACGTGTAATAAAGTCTTCCGCCACAAGAGTAACTACCAGAAACATCTACTTCGGCACACTGTAGGGGATCTTACATGTAAGCATTGTCCGAAAAAATTCCGCCTCTTTCGAGATCTCACACGTCACGAGAAAACACACTTTTATCCAAGCTATGTGTGCAAAGAGTGTGATTATGAAACAACCGTTCTGGCTGCTTTAAGTATCCACATGCTTCGACACACGGATAAGGCAGACTTACCATTCAAGTGCAACGAGTGTGACAAACGTTTTCGAAAAGCTATTGATCTTCAAGAACATTACAATATCCATTCCGGCGATAAGCCATTTATATGCCAAGTTTGTGGCAGCTCCTTTTACCTAAGACGGCAGCTCTCTGCGCATTGCAGGCGAGTGCATCCTGAAATGAAAGCCACCAAGGTAACAAGTACTGCCTGTGATATTTGTGGACGAGTTCTTGCAACTAAACGATCCCTCTTTCGACACAAGGAGAGCCATAATCCAACAAAACTTTACCTTTGCGATTACTGTGGAAAGAGTTTAAGTAGTGCAGAACATTTGAAGAAACATAGACGAATTCACACAGGAGAAAAACCTTACGTCTGTGACATTTGTGGGAAAGGTTTTACAGATTCTGAAAACCTGAGAATGCATCGACGAGTGCATACTGGAGAGAAACCCTATAAATGCGATCAATGCCCGAAAGCATTTAGTCAGCGATCTACGTTAACAATTCATAGACGAGGACATACTGGGGAAAGGCCTTATGTGTGTCAAATTTGCCATCGAGGATTCTCTTGTCAGGGTAATCTCACTGCACATCAAAAGTCGACCTGTGTTTGAATCGTGATTACATTTTTGTCCTCTTCATTTGTTTGGTGCAGAAGTTAAATATATAGTTAAATTTTTAATTAATGTTTCAAACTTGTCATTTACAGTCATTGTTTGTTTTTTTTTTTATTATTGTGTGCACTTGTGTCGTTGGTGCAAACAAAAGATTGAAGAGATGACTTTTTCACATTATTTGATATTTGAAACTAAGTGAAACACTCAAGTGACATTGAAAAATCATTAGTTACGGATTCACGTTTTGTTATGATGTGCATTTGCACGTACTACCCATGTATTTGGCGTAATGCATACTTTTGAAATAATAAACAGATTTTATATACTTGATGACTTTGCTATAAATCATATATATCTGTTACTTCGTAAAACGGTTTATTTTCCCAGTAATCTCATTTTATTTCTAGACTTATTTGTTGAAATGTTTTTTAAAGAGTACATTAAAAATTTGAATGAAATAGGCATTTTTAGTAATATCTAATTTAATTTATAATTCCTAAGAAATTTCAGAATTAAATCGTGCAGCACAAAGAAAAGTGAGATTCAAGCTAGATCTTGGCTGGATTTTTGAACCTTTTCATTGTTATTACAGAGCTCAACTTGCCACTGATGTTAACTGTGAAGAAATCTCTATGAAAGGGAATAGGAATATGAGGTGACATTTTTGGATGAGGAATCTGAAGATTTTTAAAGACTTCAAAATTCAACAGGTAATGAAGATTATGAAACTACTGGATGAACAGAACTTAATAGGGAAATAATAAAAGAAGTATATAAATGTGACTTCTGCTTTTGTATATTTCATCGTTTGTGTGATTATAAGCCACATTGTAAAAGCACAGCACTTCAAGGCTGCACAAATGTACATCCTGTTATGTGGCATTCAAGAGAGCTTTAGAACTTTTAAATCACGAAAATATTCATTGGGGATATAAATACGTTTGCCATTTGTGTAGCTTTACAACTACTAACAAAGTGTCACTATTTACCCATTTTAGACGAATCCATGAAAAAGATTTGCAGTACAATTGCAAATATTGCGATAAAAGATTCATGTCAAATTATGATCTTACAGATCATGAAAATAGTCATACAATGGTTAAAACTTTCATATGTGAATATTGTAAGAATGCTTATCCACAAAAATCTTACATAATGGTCCACAAACGAACAATTCATAATGCCCAATGAAAAAAAAATTTCATTGCTGCTTTTACTCAAAGAGATTTACTTAACACAGTATGCAAAATCACATATCGGTGTGTACAAACTTTTTTGTGTGCATACTGTGGCAGAGAATTTAGTACAAAATATGCACTTACATTGCATTGTCGTTGACAGACAGGAGAAAAGCCTTATCAATGTAAGTTGTGTCCAAAAATGTTTGCTTGGTTTACAGCATTTACAGTTCACTGTCTTACTCACACTGGAGAGAGACCTTATATTTGTGATATTTGTAAAAATACCTTCACTCAAGGAAGTAGTATGATGCATAACGGTCGGAAATATCCAGGAAATCATCCAACTCCATCTCCGCTTAAACTTATGCTCAATGAGGCATGAGTGAAATAATGATAGAATTCGAAAACAATGTTCCGGTTATAGCTTGTTTCTATTTTAGAATCACTCAAAAATATTTTTTAGCGTTATGTTACCTTTGTTTCTTTTGTAGAAATTGGATTAAACAATTGTACATTTTAAAATGAAGTTATTACTTTATCTTCTTATTATCACTGACTATTAAACAGGGCACTGAACTTGGTAAGTTGTCAGAAAATAATTGCATATTGTTTTGATTTTTTTTGTTTTTTTTTTGTTTTTTTTGTTTTTTTCAATTATTTATACACCTAAGAGCTAATTTATTTGTATTAATTACGTAAAATTTTTAGGGCAAAAAAGAGTTCCAAGGAATTGAATTATGTTTACGACTAAAAAAAAATCTGATAAAAGTTGCAGTAACAGCAGTTTCTGGGACTAATTGACTATGAACTGCAGATTTCAAGAATATATTGAAATACTATCAATGGTGGAATTGGCAAATGTGAGTGTAAAAATTTTCTATCTTATTTTTCTAGAATTGCATAGAATTCTATGAAAAAATTTGTCCTGGCATAATGTACGTAACGAATTTTTTTTTTTTTAGCAATTTAGCTTGGTGAAAATTTACAAAAAGCATCTTATTTCTACAAAAGTTACATGCATACTGTTGTATATAAAAATGATAGAAGTGGAGTGTTATATAGGATTTGCAATTGTATGAAAAAGTTTGTTTATGACTGAAATAATCAAAATATACAAAACTGTGCAAACAGTTTTTACATCAACCAATCGATGGCATGATTTTAAATGTTGAAAATCTTTCAAATAATGCAAAATGAGCTGTCACTTTTGTCGTATATGCAGGAGCTTCAAAGACACTTTTTAGCGAGTTGATTTTTTATTTAAATGTTTAATCCACCAATTGGAATATGAGAGGAAACAGGAAAATACTTTATGTTTACATTTGAGAACAGGTTGATAATAAAATTTATCGACTCCCAATACTGATCTATTTGCTTTACGATACAATACCCTATATTCCAGCTTTCTGAGTATATTGCAAGCATAATTTCAGCTGCATGAAATGAATCTCCTTATAGAATGTGCATTAAAAAGATTAACTAAAAGAATTGTAGAGACATACATGTGTCAAGTCAGTGATGTACTTCTAATTCATGTTGGTACTTAGCTAAAAGTTTTGTGTCAGCGATAAATTTTACTCAATGTATGATGCATAATGATGATCTAAAACTACTTTATAAAATATCTTCTCCTATTGATTCAACTAAGCTTCAACTAAGGGAAGTGCAAATTCACATCTTTTTTTAGAACATATACCCTCTACATACATATAATGTCACATTATTCATACGACATCTCAAATTGTCCCTTGGAATATGTTGTCACCATAAATCATTTGGGTATCACTTTACACTCATCTTTAAAATTCGATGATCATTATAATTTTGTTATGTCGAAAGCCTATTCAGCTCTGGGATTTTTGAAAAGCCACAAGGGACTTTTCGGGCACCTCCACTATTGTCGGTCTCTACAAAGCCTTCATCATCTTTCATCATCTTAATTACAATAATTTGGTCCCCTCATCTTATAACCTGTATCCGGAAACTCGAATCAATCCACTGAATCATGATTATTCAGCCCTTTCACAGCACTTTAACCTTCCAACTATTAAATCTGTATATCATTTTCTCGACGTCTCATATGTGATGAAAATTCTCTTCGAAGGAATAAATTGTGGACAAATTACGAATCTATTTCATTACCCAGTAAACTAAAAGGAATTGAAAGGTATTGGATAATTCCAAAATGTGAAAAAAGGAATTCGGAGGAATTGAAGTGAATTCTTTTTTTTTGTACATTTTGGAATTGGTCAATACCGTTCAATTCCTTTTCGTTTACTGGGATACTATCCTATTTCATAAACATCCTACTCGATCAGAAGCCCACGTCGTCTTGAAACTTCGTCTTCATCCCGTTTTCATTTTCATTCCCCTGTTGCGCATTTTATATGAGAATGGAATGCACTTCCCTCCATTACCCTAACTTCCTATACAACCACAATCAGTATTGTAAGTAAATCCTGTTTGCGATTCTACACCGCACCATAGGGTGTAGCCTCACGAGTTAATTTTTTGTCGTTTTTTTTTTTTTTCTTATTATCTTCGTTAGATATTAAATAGTAAATTCTATACCAAATTATACAAATGGTGCTGTATACCAAATAAAATGTGATTAATCTGATGGTGTACATATTTATGAAACAGAAAGATTATTAAAATAAGAATACAAGAACACAAAAGGAATATTTTAGGAGATAGTAAACAATACACAGGTTTAACCGTACATAGATTAAACACAGGACACAATTTTGATTATTAAGAAAAACAATAATGCTATTAACATCAGATGAGAAGTATCAAAATTATTAGACATTTATTTACCGCTTTTAATCATTCAATTTTAAATTCTTTCATCTAATACTTTCTCACATCCTTATACTAATAAATTCTTGTACAAATTTTTATATAAAATTGATTTACATACAACATTAAATCATTACATTTGAATAACTTTGTCAGTTGCCATTTAATTTTCATTGAGCAGAAGTCATTATGTAAAAATTATAGTCGTAAAATTTATATAGTTTCAGTAAATTAATTTCTACATTAAAATTTTATTTTTTTATTTTTACAGTGTAAATTAAAAAGCAAGAACATGCAACTCCATCAATCAACAAATATATTAAACAATTTAAAATATAAAGGTAATGCACAGGCAAAGTTTTTCAGATATTTAAAAATTGTTTCTGGTATGCAAAAATCCGTTTTATATTTTTATAAAATATTTTTAAATTCTAAAGAGGACCATAATGAATGGTTGAAACATTAAGATTTATTAATTTATTATAACAGACCCTCAAAATAAAGAAAAATTCACTATTTAACATCTATTAAAAAATTTTTGTGTTAATATTTTGTAGTTTTCCATATATTATTTACCGTATGTTATATAGAATTTATCACTTTGCGAAAGTTTATTTCTATTTTTATTTTATAAACAGTGCCACTTATTGTTTATTTTCTTTGTAAATGGGCTTAAGGCCATTAGAATTATAAATAGATAAATAAACGTAAGCCGCTTCAATATTAGCAAACGTATTTACACCGCTTCTTTTGATCTCTAACCATTTCATTCATAGATGGACTTGAAAAATATATAATTTCATTTGTATTTCTTCGAAATTTACATTTTATGAAAATTATATTAGTTATTGGTAATTTCGATGCATTTAACAATTGTCTTTCCGATGATATTTTTCTAAACTAAAAAGTAAATGTATTTATTCAATATANNNNAACTTTTATTACATAAATTGAGAGTTCAACGAATCAATATTGGCTGTAATTGTGATCTTTAAGACTTAAACAGATATGTAAATAAATTTCTGTGGCAAATAATGAATTGCTAATGTACTTCTTTCCAAAAGCAGTTTGACCAATAGATAATTAATGTATTTTTATTGTGAAGCTCATAATGTCTGTAAAGTCTTTGAAGGTTACTTCTGATTTCCGATCTTCCTGTTGCAGAGTCGAGGTTCCAAAAGAAGAGCTCAGAGTTTCCGTTCGGAAATGGCAAATGCATGAACTTAACAAGATGAAGACTCAACTTAAGCAATATGGATTGGCTTATGTTTTACATGAAAATAAAGAAGTAATAATTACTGGAAATGAAGAACAAAGTTGTGTAAACAGTATATTTCTTACAAATGGTCAGATTCAAAGATCAAATATTAAAGAGCTACCTCGCTTGGTAGAAGCCCGTAAAGTCAGAGTACTGCATGATTACATAAATGAAAGTCCAAGAACTGCATTAGAAAAAAAACAGAAAAGAATATTACCGCAAATGATAGAAAATCGTAAGGTTTCTGGAGCAACTCGTTTCGAGTACAGGCCATCAGTACTTTGCAAAGGATGTCTTACGAAATTTGGTACAGTTCGAGAAGTACTTCAACATATAGAAAACGAACCAGATTGTGCAAAACCTCAGCCTCATCAAGATCCAGAAAGTTTAAAACAAGGCAATTATTCAACGGATCTATATGAAATTTGTTCAATTTTCAAGAGGCAACGTAGTAGTAATATTTCTACATATGATCATAACCTCTTTAAGAGAAAATGTAAGACGCCAAGTTGTGTTACAGAAGATAGGATATACAAGCGAAGAGCAAACACAACAATATGCAATGAAGAGCAAAACCTTTTCAAGCGACGAGCAAAAACTCCTAACTGTGCTGTGGAAAATCAAATTTTCAAGCATATGAGTGCATCCAGTATAGTTACAGATACCAATAACTTCAAGCGACGGTGTATAACTCCTCATTGTACAGTTACACCTGAAGCTTCTAAACGTATAAAAACTCTTACATTTATTAATGAAAATCAAATGAAAGCAACTTCGTCAGAGAACACATATTCAGAAAAAGTGACCCGGTGTCAATTAAAACTTGATAATGGGCGAAAAATTCGAAAGCCTCGAAAAAAATCAAGCGTTAGTAGCAAATCTACTAAACTACTAGAACCAAAACAAGTAAAACCTAAATCAACATATGTATCAAAACGTAAAAACAAATATAAATCAAGAAGTATGAGACAATTGATTAGAAAAAAACGGAATGGAACTTGCATATCATCAGTGAATAAATTAACAAATGATAATACTTCCATACAGATTTGCAAAGACTGCTTACAAAAATTTGATTCACTTCATGATTTATTTATTCATCGGGCAAATATTCCAAGCTGTGCTGGAAAGCCAGAACGATTAATTGAAGATTGTAGTGATGTATCTGACAGTGACACTAATGAATGTGAATATGATTTACTTTATTCTTGTCCAGTCTGTAGAAGTAAATTTATTTCCAAACAGACATTAATCTTACATAAGACTAGCAAAAATCATTGGGATTGTGACAGAAAAATAACACACAATGATAATGACTCTAGTAATATTTTAGAAATATTAAAGTTAAAAAAAGACACAGAGGAATCAATTATAAAAAACGAATCACTTGATGGGTATAACGAAATGTTTTGTCCATTCTGTGCATGTAAGGTTGCAGATGCAACTGAATCTAAATTGCACTTGCAAGCTTATCGTGAAACAACAATTAACTGTACTACTTGCAATGAACGTAAAGATATGTCTACTGATTATTCAATAAATACACCAATATCTGAATTACCTCCAAAACCTTTTTGCTTGAAGTGTTCTTATGCCAGCAAAATACCATTTGACAATTGTTTAAAACTATTATCTGAAAACCTAGTATGTCGAAAATGTATGCGATCGCTTCCAAATACAGCATTCATGAAATTTCACAACTGCACATCTGATCACAATTCCCCCATTTTAAAGTGCCCCTTGTGTTCAGTTACATTGCAAACTTTAACTCCATTTTATCATCACATTATCAAACATGATATCCAAGTTCATTGCTGTAAAGAGTGTGGTAAACCATACAAAACTTGGAGAGGCGTATATAAACACTTAAAAAAGAAACATATTGGTATTAAATTGATAGTTGTAATGAAGCAAACCGCAGAAGAAACAATCCAAAGATTTGTTAAAAATGGTGTAAATGTTGAATACTCCTGAGAATATCATATTTCGTAAATAAAAACTGATATCATCAGTATGTGAGTTTCTTTATTCATTTCTAAAACCATGACTTATACCCAGGTAGAAAAACCGCAGATATGTCCGCTTTTTTCCAACACACCGGAAAATTTTCGAAAATACGCCGATTTCAGCCTGTCTGTTGTCGAAAAAAGCGGACATACCTGCTGTTTTGCTGTGTGGGAACATCCATTTGCAGCTTTTATTCGGAAGTCATTTAAGCATCTCTAGTTAGTTTTCAGGTAATATTTTAAATGGGTATTTTCTCAACTTATTTTTTATTTTATTTTTTAATTTAATTTAAAGAATTCTTTTTTACTGATAACAGATAATTCTATTTCAGACAATAGAATGGGAGATGGAAAATGATAAACATATTCAAGAATACATTTCTCGAACACAAATTGTAAGTGAACGAAAGAGAAGATTTAGAATAAAAAACTACAGCAAAAAGGTAAATCCTCATGAGGCCAAAAAAGATGACAAAATTCGAGATAATGTTATTGAAACGTCTTTTTTTTGTGAAAAACATTTTAGTAATGTTCATGAAACAGAAATTCACTTGAAAATTACTCGCCGAAAACAAATGGCGTAGAAAACCAGCCCTGAAGAAACATGAATGCCATTTGATAAACTATTTTTCTCAGCGCCTCACGTGTTATCGAAAATATAAAAATGGTGAGAATTTTAAACGTCACCAAGTTAGTATCAATAGCCACTACGACCCAAAATATACTCTTCATCATGTGATAGGGGGTAAAAAGTTTGATCTGGTGGTACACTTGAAAAGTATACATAAAAATGAACTCAAAATGGGTTGTTTCATGAACTTGAATGAGAAAATTTACCTTTACACTTATATAAAAAGACATTTCAAAGTAAAAACCTCACTTAAAAATCATCTAATTTTATATGAAAAAGTAGCTTTCAAGTGTCAGAAATGTGGAAAAATTCTAAATTAAAGTCTAAGAAAACTTAACAAACATAAGTACAAACATTCTCAATCAACGACTACATTGACTTATTTGACCATAATACTTATAATGATAATTTCACTTAGCGATCCAATTTTTACTTCATCACTGCAAAAAGCATTCAGGCCCAATTCCATTATTAGTTTCAACAAATGTTCAAATTGCAGAACATACAAGATTCTATCTTTTACCGTTAAAGAATCAAGATAAAGTGCAAAAATGAACTGTATGCAATGATTAAAAGGTACTGTTAAATAAGGCTAGCGATGATATGGTTAAAAATATTTTCAATTAATATGGGATTCTTGCGGAGTATATTAAACAAAATTTTATACAACAAATTGATTCAAAAACTGTTATGTAAAGGACTGATTTGTTTAAGTAGTAAAATCTTACATTAATTCCACATTTACAATTGTAATGTCTATGGGGAAATAAAAATGTTAATATTTTGAATATTTCAATTCCATATGTTGGCTAATAATGAAATGTTTCAAATTATTTTTGCTATGTACTGTGAGATATGTTCACTTTTAGTATAAATGTTAACTTTCAGTTTTTTATTCTTAAAGGAGACTGATCCATAATTAGCTGTAAAACTCGCGTATTTAAGTATTTTTATATTGTTATTAACAATCCTTGCAAAAATTGAAGCGTACCTTAAGCTTTCTGTTTCTAAATTCACCCTTTAAATGGCATTTATTCATCCAATAGTAGTAACAAAAGAGTGAAATGAGACAAATTTAAAAGCATTATACGAGTTATTTTTTATCAGGAAATATCAATATAAAAATATATTTAATATATTTACTTTATTTTTTTAATTTTAAATGAGTAAAATGAGTGAAAATTGTACTTTTTAAAGCATCTTTAAGTTGTGATGCATGCTGTCAAAAGAGTACATATATATTCAATATTTTTATTTAATGATGAATCATCAATATATCTCTATTTTTCGTTTTAGGCACACATTACTACACCACCTTGGTCCATCTTTTCTAAAAGTGAAATTGGGAGATGATTATTTTCGAATACCGAAATCTCTAAGTGTGTTCATGACGAAGGTATCCAAAGAAGAAGGATTGACAAAGGAAGTCTCTGAAAGTATTTCTAATGATTTGCTTGCTGCGAAAACAAAAAAAAGAAAACTGAATAGATGTAGAATAAAAAAACAGAGCATTAAAGAAGATGATATCGATGATACTCCTCTAGATTTTAGAAGAAAAACTGAAAACATAACCAAAGCTGAGTTAAATGCAATGAAAAGTAAAAAAACGTCTTATTTGTGTGAAATTTGTTACCTTTCTTTTGACCGAAAGAGCAAACTCACAAGTCACATGTTCAAACATAGCAATTCAAGGCCCCATACATGTACTATTTGTAAAAAGGGTTTCAAGACAGGAGCATATCTAACGAGGCACATGGAAATCCATGATGAGCATTTACAATTACATTCCTGTAATCTTTGTGACTTTAAGGCACGGACCAAGCCGTATTTAAAGATTCACTATATCAGGAAACACACCATAGATTACAGTTTTAGCTGTGATCAATGTGGAAAAATGTTCAAGGTTCAATCCGATTATACAACGCACATGAAAGATCACGACATTGAATCGTGTGTATGTGATATTTGTGGAACCTCATATTCAAGTAAGAGTTCATTGTATTTCCATAAGCATTATAAACACAAGAACAAAATAAAAGAATTTGAATGTCCAACTTGTCGTAAGAGTTTCAAGAGTCAAAAGAATCTCGAAAGTCATGGAGAATTACACAAAATTAAATATGTTTGTGAGCAATGTGGAATGGAGTTTAAATTCAAGTATGGGCTAACAAAACATTTACGGACACATTCAAATGAAAAGTCCTATTTATGTGCAATTTGTGGAAAAACTTTCGGTTGCCTCAGTTCTCAGAAAATTCATTTATTAACACATGTTGGGGAACGACCGTACATATGTGACCTTTGCGGACAGAGTTTTACACAAAGATCTCCAATGATGTTGCACAGAAAGAAACACCCTGGAGTTCACCCACCACCACCACCAATAAAGATTACGAATTTACTACATGGTGTGCAAGATAAAATTATTGTAAATAAGATTGAGAGTAAACCATTATGAAATGTTCTATTAACAATTAATAAAAACAGTGAATTTAATGTTTAATATATGGCGTAATGATAAGTTTTGTACATCTGTGATCTGTGGGTCAATATTGTGTAATATTATTATATAAGAGAAAATATTTATGTGCGTTCATTTTATTCATTAAAGTGAAAATACATTTTTATATAGTTCATGTACCAGTTCTGATCAGTTATGTATATACTGATTTATTAAATTTGAATACAATAAGCTTCAAAAGCTTAGAAAATTTTTCTTCAAAAGATGTCCTTACAGCGATTAATTAAATATTCTTAAAAATTGAATATCATTTTCTACAAGTATGTTATCATTGACATGTGTATGAATATATTAAATAAAAGATATGTTTTCATTAAGTCAATTTTCTAATTTGATATTTGTTACAAAAATTCAAAGTCAGTAGGGGTGTTATATAATAGCATAAAAATGTGGCATTTAATCACTGTTTTCAGTTACTATTTGTTAATTGCAGATTCAAATTTTACAGTTGGCAACATGCAATGAATTTTACAATGGATTTAAATTCCTAATTCGTTTTTAAAATGATATACCTAATGCGACGGTACGTTCTATTTGCATATATTTTAACATGTGTTTACAATACTCAAGCAATTTGTTCACTAATATGTACATCATAAAAATATTTATTGGTTTTAGGAATATCTAAATATTATGTGAAATGTGAAGGAAATTACATATTATAGGATGTTTTGACAAAATGAATGTGCAATTTGAAAATATATGGAAATAAAAAAATATCAAATAAATTATAAGATCCATTTCATAAATTAATTAAAACCTTTTTGTCCATGATGAAGAATTTATAAAGAATATGGGAGTCAAATTATTTGTTGGTATGATTTTCATATTTTTTATTTATTTTTGAAGAAAATTATTTCGAACCACTGCCCCACTATTCATATTTTACAAAATATAATAGTACATATATTTTTCTCTGTATATTATTCTTGATAATCAACATTTTCCATCACTTTCTGTTATGTTTCATTAATAAAAAAATTATAAACAAAATAATTTTTAAACAAATTTTGAATTAACTTTGCGAGTTTGTATTTCTTTGATCTACAATATATTCTTTAAGCATTTAATATTTTATTCAAGATAAGTCACGTGGTAGAGGTGGGAGTGTATTACTCTACTAAGCAAAATATAAATGTGATAGAAGCAATTCAGTATCATTATATATAGTAGTACAAAATTATATAAAAACTA
>JAPYZR010006120.1:0-10035 GCA_030522945.1 Trichopria nigra
GATATAACCATATATGATCCAGATATAACCATATATGATCCAGATATAGCCATATATAATTCAGATATAATTATATCTGAATCCATTTTTTCCCGGGTAGCCCCCACTCGACCCATGTTGCCATTTAAGATATTCATCCCCCCTGATACGCCACGCCCCCCCCCCCCTTGGGGTGAACTCAGAAAAAACAGAAAAAACAGATTTTTTGAAAAATCGTTTCACGTGTATCAGCGATTTTCGAAAATTTTTCTCTTTCAAAAGTTACAGGACCCTTTCCAAACTTTTGGGACACCCGGTATATAGCTAGTACGTGTAATACTCAGTATAGATCTAAACCTCTCAACGATGTCATTATCGAGCAATAAGATGAGGATCGACCGTCGATATAGTAGATTCTTGTATATCTTCTGCTGAAAATGTAACTTTCGTTTATCGACATATAAGTGCAATTCATAGTGGGATTTATAAAACATCAACGTTTTCAGGACAAGAATGTGGAAATTATAATTTCTTGCTCAGCGACATAAATGTATGTGGTGATGTTAAAATATAAAATTTTTAAAACGAACAGGAAATATCGTATACGATGAACTCAAAAAGGAAATCATTATAGTATATATACACGTATTAAAAAGAGACACGTTGGAGTATCATCAAAACGCGACAAATGTTAATAAATAACAAATGTCAAAATTAATTAAAAATTGATAATACATAATAATAAAACTTTAAATCATCGTCAAGTAAACGTAACTTTACAAAATCATTAAAATTTAATTAATCGTGAAATATCGATGAATCATTACTCTGCGCAATAATTTATCCTGTAATTGTTTTTAAAAAATTGATGTGTTTGCATACTTTTCTTCACTACTTTTCTCGTTTATCCAATTTGCTTTCTCGCAAACTTTTTTAGTTCTCGTGAAAATGTTTCACTTTTAACTAATTTTACACACTTTTTACTTTGTAGCTTTCGTCTATTTTGTCTTCTGACGCGATTTAAAAAGTGTTTTTTGCGCCCCAACCAAAGTCTATTACTTTTAATTTGGGATTGGCGGCCGAAGGCCGCAGGGGCTAAGCCCCTAGTTTACATTTTAAAATGGTTCTTTCATTTTGTTGCGGATGGAATTAATGTTTGAAATTCGCCGGTACACGGCGTAGGTTTTCTGCAGTTTCCCTACGCCATTTCACACCCTATAATGAGGGTACTTCTCCACAAAGTCGGCTGCAGCCGCATAAGACGGGGACCTAGTTAGGTAAATAAAATTGTAAAGGTCCTAAATCGGCGACGATATCAAAATATCGCATATTGTAAAATCTTAATTTTGAGGGTTCTATTAAACATTATATAGGTTTGGAACATGGATTTGTTTGAATTTGTTTTCGCTATCGAATGGATTGTAAACACGCAGATATTTTAACTTGATCTAATTTGTATATTTTCCCAAGGAAATTTCATAAATTTTTTATATTTCTACATTTATTGAACTTTAATTTCAAATCAATGCAAGGAGTAGGTTGTACGTAGAGATCAAAAGAGTCTAATATACTTCTCCTTCATATAAAGCCGGAAAAATGTTTACGCTTCGCACCTCCGTACAGAAATTGTGATAATGTAGTATACATATATGTAATACGTGCATCCTTTTTTCGTTATCACAAGTTATGTTCCGTATACTGCTTCGTCGTGGTCCCCACAATGTTCATTACTTGCACCGCAGGTTTACACGACCCGCCAGTGCAGTCTGCCACAAAGTTTGCAAGAAACAGGTATATCGTCAGTACATTTTTCACCGTTGAGCGCGACTGAGCAACAATTATCTGGGTTACTAAATCAAGGTAGGATCATATAGATGTTTTTCTTTCCTTCGTCCTTTGTTAGTGTTCGTTAATTGTTCGTAAATTTAGAACAATTGGTGATTTTTTTTAATTTTCCTCCATTTTGGGTGAATGTAAATCTGTCTTGATAAGGCACTGAAATCACGTGCATTAATTATATCATTTAATGATTATAATTATTATATAAGTGAATTCCAAAATTTCAATCAAGTTCTAATTCCGAGAAAATATATACTTTATTTTTTTTATGAAATTTCATAGAGATCGATATTAATTACGAGGGAGAAACTTGGCAATAAATATTATACTAAAAATAATAAGATAAAAGTATATCATTAATGTAATGAACACATAAATTATGTATATGCATATATGTATACATATGCATGCGTGTATGTATATGTATGAAAATGTATAATTGAAGAACATTGCGTCATTCATTTCGTGGTTGATACACGTTAAAAAATGTATAGTGTTAAATGAAAAATCTATATACGTTTTGAACGATACAGTATGTGATTTTAAAATTTCTTACTTTTTGCGACCTAAATTATTTGCCAACCCGCATCTGGAAAATTACTAGGCACTCTTTAAATAATATGATAATTTATAATATAGTAAATACGAATACAAATAAGATATGCGTTGAACATTCCGATTTATTTGCTCGACTCAAATAATTTTCGATAGAGACGCTATATGTAAGGAACGTGGCAATTGTAATTGAAAATTATTCGAATTATATAAACCTGAATCAATTTAATGGCATTGCTAATTATATAGTAGACATAAACTTATATAAAAGTTTTGATTTTTTAAAATTATTTTTTAAAATCCTTTTATTTTTCTAAAATGAATATCCCAAAAAGTAAGTAAATATTTTACTAAATGATGGAGCGATCGAGTGTCAGATTTAGTACGCGGATATAATAAAGATACGCTACTGAAATATATATTACATAACAATACCTTAATATTATATTTGATGTCGCGTATATAAAAGAATAAATATCTGAATAAATTCAATTTATCCTTCAGAAGTCATTCTCATAAAACCGCACTTGTTTGCGAAATTATCACTTGTATGAAATTCGACTACACTAAAAATAACGTGATAAGTTTGATTCATCGCTTTATTTTCATAATTTCTCAGCTTTCGCGATTTTCGAGCTATAAATCACTCTTTCTTATTGGAAGATCGTCTCGTTTTAAAAGAAATAATTTTCTGTGGGGTGTTCACCTATTTGATAACGTACACGCTCCGTTTTTATATTAAAACTCCAGGAAAGAATACTTACGATATTCCACAGAAAATTAGCACATCTCGTCCATGGCATTATTTTCCTCATTTTTATGAGGAAAATCTTCCGCGACTTTAGAAAATTTAGTCTTGACAAATATTCACAAATATTATTTTTACATGACGAATTTCTATTTAAAAAATGTTTGTCCAGAATTTGTCTAAAATCATTGCTTAAAAATAATATCTAAACAATTTTTGTTATATAAAACCAGCAATTAGAAAATCTCGCGAATCAAAAAAAAAAAAAATTAAAAAAGTATCCCTCGATCGAATTCTAAGAATTTTCACTGAATTTCAATTTTTCAAATAAATTTTTATTTCGGATATCAATTTGAATCTTTTATTCCGGACATTATTACATATCTTGAAATTGAGGACTCGAGAATACATTTCTATCTGAAAAAGGATGTTTATATATTACCGGTTTCCACTTACGGAAAAGTACATTAAAAATATTGTTCCGGGTCCGAAATGACGCTAAAAAAGTGGGCGTAAACACTAAAACATTTCGGATTTACACCCAATTAAAATAGTATGTAATTTTACATAGGATATTACATGTCGGAAATAATTTTGGTATATATATATACCAAAGTTATTATCTATTTATAGATAATATAAAAAAAAAAAAAATATAACTTGAAGACATATTTGAGACACAATGGGTTAACTTTTTACAATATAATGAATTTAATATAATGAATAATAGAAATGATTGCTAGAAAAACAAATAGATAAACATTTTGAATACTTAATGGAAATCATATATTATCTTGACAAATTAATTTTTAAAGAAATATTTTAATTGTTAATTTGTTTGCTAATTTAATAATTTTTCTTATTGCTACGTAACTTACTTACACAGTTTAATATCATCAACATCGACATAATTAAAGCAACTTTTCTTAAAGAAAAGTATAAATTAAAAATGTTTTTGAAATTTTTATTTTGATAGCGTGTTTTTACATAAAATTGTAACCCCAAAAATATACCGGTGCAATTGATTCCATATTAAATGAGATAAGGAATGACAATTTATTTCCAAGAGCTCATTCAATTTTAAAACAATTTCACTGTCATCATGTCGAATTATCCTATACCAGATTTAAATATTGAAAGAAAAACAACCGTTCCAATCATTTTTATCTTGCACTTTTCTCGTTGCAACTTTGGTTTCATATAGCTGTTATAATATATAGAATTCCTTAATTCTAAATACCATTTTTTCCTTCGCACTTCGTACAGTGTAGTGAATAATCATTCTAGTTCGTATAATTATTACACATGAAATTGCAATTCATTAGATCGATTGAGGATGATACTTTTTAAAATATTTTTTATCAAGAATAGTAATATTGTCTTATGCGTTGAGGGGACAAGTAGGACCTTGTTGCTATATAGGTGTAATGTTTTATCAAGAAATACTGTGCACAAGCGTGCTCTAGACAGTGGCGTGAGGTATATTAAAAATATATAACACGACGAGTTTTATAAAGAACTTGTCATTACATTTTGAACGGAATTTTATAAACGTTAAAAAAGAGTTATCATTTTTTAATTTTATGTGCCCTCTTAATTCCTCGCTTATAAATTTTCTTTCAATCTTACTGTTCGTGTGAGTAATACTTGTTCAATTTTATCCGTTTCAACCATTTGTTAATATGTTTATATTTTCAGCTATATTGTTGTCAAGTTTTATACACTGTTTCCCTTTTTTAAACTTTTATCTTTTTTTCGACGAAAAATATCATAATTATTTTACGGAAAGTTTGTATATTTCAATTGATAAGAAAGTAGAAATCTTTAGTTTATTTTAGCAATTTTATCAACTCACGTTAACATCACTTAATAGTCAACTTTTATTTGAATTTATCAACATTTGTTTTTATCAAGTCTAGTCTATTTTTATTTGTCGGCGTTTATTTTTGTGTACTTTTATTTATTTTTGTTAAATCTTATTTACTTATCATCTTTTGTCATCTTTTGTCATTATCATCTGTTGTATACTTCTGATGCTGTATGTCAATTGTTTTAATTTTGTTATTTTTTAACTATTATTATTTTTTCTAGTATTCATCAACTTTTGTATGAAAAGTCTTACAATTTTTCTACAGCATTTTTTATTAGTTTCGTCATTATTTGTTAATTTTTTGTTCCTGAAAAAATGTCTTATTTCATCAACTTGACTTTTTTCTTTCTCCATTTTTATTTATTCGCATTCATCAATTCTGAGGCAACGTTTATTCAATCTGGCACTCTCTGTTGTTTTGCAAGTTTATTTTTATCAACTTTATGCTGGGTTTTGTTTTAATGTTTTGTACTTTTTTCTTTTGTGTTCAAATTTTAGTTGATTAATTAAATTAAGTTTGCTTACTTTTATCACATTTCATTGTGATCCGGATTTTCAATTTTGTCGATTTCTTTCTTTCTTATCAAAGTTAGGCTTTGTAATTATCCATTTCATTTACAATTTCATTTTCTACGAAATATTTATCACATAAATTAATATAAACAGATACATTGAATCATTGAAACTTTAATGAAGAGACCGGATTCTTACTTTATATTTTTGATATACATATACATCAAATCCATTAATGAAATGTATATTTATTCCATCACCGAGTCCTTAACATATTAAATAGAGCTACCCTATGTGTAATATTCAACATACGCAAAAAGAATTTTAATTCGTCGTGATATCACTTATTTTAATGTAGCTCAGCTCCAAGTTGGTGGGTGTGTATATATATATATATATATATATATATTATATATCCATTTCGTACGTCCTGCGAATGACCTAGTTTCACTATCTACCTGTGTTAAGAATATAATCATCATTTTTTTTTTAACATTTTACAAACATCGACAATATTACCGCGCAAATTAGGATTTACTCACGAAGACACTGAAATCGACTTTCCGGTTATGTAACAAAAAATATAGTCTACTTGTCAATTATTATATGAAGATAATAGTGAAAACAAAAATTTATTACGTATATATATATACATATTTTTTTTTGTACATGAAATATTGAAAAGTTTAGTATGTCATAAAATTTGCAATGTCCTAGATTTCTTTTAATACTTTTAAAATATCTCATCGCAAGAGAATTTTTGTAAACAATTAAAATTGTATATTAGAAAAGTAAATAACTCAATAAAGGAGCACCCCTACATATTCTCCAGCATTACACAACCGAATGGATATATCGAGGTTCCATTAATACAACTTCTCGTTGTTTATTAAGCAAAAGGGTAATGAGATTATAAACTCAATTTCTTATACAGATGAAGTCGCAATTACAATTTATCAATTATTTTAATGTCGAATAATGATAAAGTGTTCCACATAATTGTAACCTTTTATGTTCTTATTTTATGCATCAATCAATGTGTCATTGATAGGTTCATATTTGTATTGACATTCCAGACAGTTCAAATGAAGATAAAAAAAAAAGGAAGAAAGGTATTTACATAGTGACAATTTACTTACAATTTATTACAAGCCAAATAGAACTATATAGTAGAACTATATAGTACTTCTATATAATTTTTATGTGAAAATGTATGCCTTCCAGTTACATCAAATGTATAACTTAAATGGTTAACTTATTATTGTATATAAGTTGCAAATATTGAAGAGTTATTATATTTACAATTTTAATTGTACGAATTCGTGCGGTTTAACCGAAACTATATGATATACGTTTTATTAGCTCGGATGTACTACTTTTCTATAATACCGATGCAGTCATTTCTTTTCTGCGAAAAGATGTGTCTACAATGACGTCACTATATTGACAACAAATTTTTACAATCTTAATGCCGCTTTTTTTTTAATTTGAAATTTCGTTAAATAATTGACATTTATGTTGACAAAAATAATCAACGTGGTTTGTTTTTATTATTAAAATATATAATGACGAATTATGTGTATATGTGCATGTACTACTTAAAAAAGAAATGCAATTTGTGGAGATTACGAATTTTTAACGTAATTAATTTTAGCGTAATGTTTTTTTTGTTTGTAAACTTTATGATAATTTTTTTAATTTCTTGGAGTGAACAATGATCCACTCTTGTAAACGAGCGAATACTGTTACTATTTAAGAGTAACATTTAACACTTTCTGGAGTGTAAAGTCTCCTCCTCACTCCAAAATAGAATAAAATTTCACACCAACAAGTTTAGTGAGTTTTTCGATTTAATTTTTTTTTATTGCGGGAGTCACTTTCATATGACGTGTAAAATACATCTATATAATAATATTGTATAATATTTAATACTTTTTTTAATTGTTTAATGTTAAAAATGTTGCAATAAGAAAATAAGTCGTTATATTTTGCTTTTAGACACGATTCTCAACGAATTCTACAAATAAATCTATATAATTGTCACGTTTAACTTAACCTAGATTTTTTGTATGTACTATACTTGTTTCTTGGCACAACAGTAGTAGTGTAGGAATTGTCCTGTTGATATTAATATAAATTGTGAATTAAATCCCTACATTACGTTTCATGCAGTTTCATTTCATGAAATTGGAACGAAGACCATGTAATATCTCTATATGTATATACTTCTACATATATATAACATGACACACAATATTGTGTATTTTTCAGTCATATGTCAAAAAATCTTACTTTGAATTTTCGCTTCGCGTAAAAGATAATTTATTGTTTACAAATGTTGCAAACTCCACTTTTGTATCGAAAAAAATTGTACTGATTACACTGGTATTCAGCCAGTCAAATATTCATTTAATTCGGAACATTTTTTATGGATAATTTTTTCAGATATGAGTTTTCGGATTTTTTCGTAATAGCATTTTAGGCCATTATTCTCGAGCAAGAAGCGTCTGATTGGGACGAGCAAGATATCGCGTTAAAAGTAATCGAATCTCCGATAATTAGTATAGCTTCACTATTATTCGCTAAAATATATAAGAAACGCTAAAAAATCGAAAATTCACTCATGCAAAAGTAGAAACCATCCAATTATATCCATTTATTGTCACTCTTACAAAGGTATCGATGATGACAATCTATGGATAAATACCGAAGTTATGATCAATTGGATATAGAAGTATACAAAAATGCAAGTTTATATCAGTTTTTGTATTTTCATCCTATTTACATAGAAAAAGTTTATTTATTCATTTCGTTCATTTTTATGATTGAATTTCAATGTAATATGAGTTGATTAGAAATAATTTTGGCCCCTGTGATTTGTCTTCTTTTCTTCATTGGATATGCGTTTCATTTTTATGAGAAACCAAATAGTCTTCCACCATTTGTTTTACCCCAAAATCCTTGGAAGCGCTGCTAAACGGTTTTAATTATACTTGATGAAACCTTTATATCGATTGTTCTCGTCACTTACGTCGTCACCGAGATTCATCGGGGAAAAATCCAAAACATCCGAGCAGATTTCATTTTGTATACCCGTGTAATGATTAAATACATGCATGATATAAGGACGGACAATAAAATAAAATAACAAAAGATATGGATTAACCATTTTTGCATAATTCTAGTGAGAAAAATGTGAAGCTATTTAAATAAGGAAAATATATGGCATTAAAAGTACAGAAATATTTGTTCATTTTGTAAGCCAGCGTATAATTTTTTAATTATTTCAATCAACAATTTCATAATTCAAATTTCTATATAGAGCACATTCCCGAATGATTTCGATCGTCATTTTTAAAACGAGGAGTTTCATTTCATCATGTGCGGTAATTCAGCGTCGAGATTCATTAATCTTTCTTTTTTTTTTTATAGTACTTGTAATCTCAGGTTTACATTAAGAGTATGTATGTAGGTAGTCGAGTCGGATGTTTACTGATCTCTGTTGAAACGATTTTTATAGTCTGTTATATGAAGACTTTACGAAATCTCGTCGTCTTTAATCATTATTACTTGAATTACATATGTACAAGAGAATTAGTAATAACCTGATTTTAAATTATTACAGAAAAGATACAAAATATTTTGAAAATTTTCAAATTTAATATTCTTAACCACAACATTTCTAACGGCAACAATTTCGCAATTAAACAATTATTTTTCGCAATATTAATTAAGTATTAATACTTGATGAGTTAGTAAATTGATCTCCACGTGTCAAGTAAATATTTGATTGTTATGTAACAAATTTTTTATTGAATTTATAATTTATTTAAAGTATTCAAATTTTACATTTTTAAGAACACGTTTAAAGAGGTGCGGTTCAAATTTCATAAAGATTAATGTTTCTACCACACTCTAAAACTGTTGGAGTTAAATTTCAGTTCATTGGAGTTAAAAATGGGATAGTCCGGGTTCGACTACATTTTCAGTTTATAGGAGTACAAATTTTTGTGTTCTTAAGGGGCGGCGAAATACCGACGCGGTACTTTAATAAAACTCGCTTTTACCGACGCCTTATTTTCGTTAAAAAACATATATTCCGGTGAGACTTCATAATTAATTATTATTTTAAAGCGCTTTTACGCATTTTTTCTGAGTGTAGGTCAAATTTCAGAGAAATCGATTTAGAAATTTGCGAGAATTTACAAGAATAAAGTTCGTAGGTAACAACGCCAACTGCATGATCACTACAAAAATTTTGCTTTTACCCAATTCTGAACCGATTTCGTTGAAATTTCGTATGCATTTATATAAAACAGGTGAAAGCGCTTTGAAATAGATTTCGGTTTGAACATATATTTACTTTCTGTTTAATTTGAATATTCTATGTTAGGAACATGACGTTATCGACGGAGTCGGTTTAGCAGACCCTTAATAATAATAATAATAATAATAATAAACGTCTTTATTGTCCAAGATTAAAGATGAACAAAGGGCGAGACACAGCACAATGCTGTTTTACAGCCTGACC
>JAPYZR010006121.1:0-10035 GCA_030522945.1 Trichopria nigra
GACGGTCCTGGAAGTATGCACTTGTCCTGGAACTATCGGTAATGTGCCATTTTTGGACCTGGAACTGACGGTATTCCATATATATATATATATATGTCAGTGGTTTTATCTGCTTTTTTTTTTAATGTAGAAATTTAAAATGCAGTCCTTTCTTATGAAATTGACATCAATATTCATGTAGAAATTCAAGAATTTAGTCTTGAATAAAATATATATATATATAAAATGCTGTAGCTACTCAGTACGCCAACTTATTTGTACAAAAAGGCGTTTTTATACAGACGTTTTGGTAACATTGCCTGTTTCGTAATTATCTTAATATTGTAAATATTCCGACTCGCATATTTATTCATTTTATCACAATATTTAATGTGGCGACATGATACCGATGGTTTATATTACAAAATAGTTGCTTTTTTGTGAACATTTTGTAGTAAAAAATATTTTAGAGTTTCGCAAATTTACAACTAACAAATAATTTTTTTTTAATTCATCAAGCACAATCACAAAAGCCGAACAAAAAATGCTGGAATATTGATATATTTCGGATATTCAACGTATAATATGGAAACAAAAAATGTAAGATCGCCATGGTGTTGTGTGAAAGAGAATTTCTGAAGTATTCGTTTTGGGTAGATATCATATTCTTTACGGAACGACAAAAAATCTCCTGGGACAACGATCTGATCTGAACAAGCAGCTTATTCAGACATTGAAATAGTAAAAAATAGTGGTTTTATCTGCTTCTTTTTTAATGTAGAAATTTAAAATGCAGTCCTTTCTTATGAAATTGACATCATTATTCATGTAGAAATTCAAGAATTTACTCTTGAATAAAATTCTAATTATTAAATACTAATTGTTATTATCCATTCACTTGGTTACTTAATTAAATTTTACCATTATTAAATGTTATTGTTCATATTTAAATATTAATAGCGTATCAATAAGATAAGCCACTGCATAGTAGGACGAAAATCCTCGATGCATAACATCCACCTCGTCATATTAATATTTTAAAAGCTTTATACGATTGTTCATTGTCGATATAATTAACGATCAATGAATGCTGTGGAAGTAACATAAATAAATAATTAACAAATAAAATGAATAAATAATATAAATAAATTAAATAATATAAACTTTTCTATACTCGTGTGACTTAAATCTAACAAAATCTCATATTCCCGACGGTATAGTCACATTGATTCTGCGTGACAAGATTATGTAAATTTTGAATATATATCAAACATTCGCATGCAATATACATGAGAAGCAAATGAATACTAAGCGACTTAGTTTTTTAATTTAAAACATTCGCGAATTGTGGTTACACGTAATCCTCTTATAATTTGTACACTATTCGTTACCTTAGAAAAAAATTAAATCGAAACTTGAAACAAATCAAAACTTAAAAGTGAATTATCATTAAGGAAGAAATTATTTTGTTACAATTTCTATTCAGTAATTCAATGTAAACTTAATTTTCGATTGTTGTATTCTTTTTTTAAACTCACTAGTGTATTGCCAATATTCATCGTGCGTTTACAAATTCGAATGCACTCATTAAAAAGTCTTGGAAAATTGTTATAGATTGCAGGGAATTCAATTATAATAATATTGATCCATAATGTTGAAAATATCATTAAATTCCATGCACATTTAGAGCTCACTGTATTTCATTAAATTTAATGAAAATTTCACTGAAAAGAACATTCAGATACATTTGAATTAAATTTAATGCAAATGTGTATAATTTTGAGAAATGCTTTCATGAAATTTTAGCATAGAGATTTAAAATAAATTAATCTACTCCTATATATATAAATAATACAGTTTCATGAAGCGTATAATGTATATTCTATATTCTTAAATATTAAATATAATATTTGTACAAGAAATTATGAAACAGTGTTTAAAACATAATATTCATTAATTACACAAAGCTCAAATTTTTTTTTTTTAACCAGAAAGTTACATTTGTAAAAATTAAAGATTTTTGACTGATATTTAAAAAGTTTTAAATCATTTTTCGTTTTAATTTGTGAACATTGTTCCGATTGTTATTATTATAAATTACGAAAATAACTACGATATACGCACAGTACAGAGAATTTAGTGTACAGATTTTATTAAGGTTTTCTGTAATGCCACGATTAATTTCTACCTGAGATATATACAAATCTGTAGTATATATATAGTTCATTAAAAAAAAAATTCCACTCGGAAAAACAATGTTTAAAAATAGATACATTTTTGTGCTTGCAGTGGTATAACCTTTTCATAAATATACAAACATATTTTGACCTGGAAACATTTCGAAATTTTTTTTATTAAGTTTATAGTATAAAAACGTAGATTATAATAACGATGATAAAGTTAAAAACAAACTTCCGAAGTCAAAAATCATCGTAATCAAATGTCAGCAACGTCCGCTTACAAGTCGCCGTCATAAAATTTTAAGACTATGTTATCTGCTGAATTTTAACAAATATTAAAACCAGTTGGATGCTCGTATTTCGGTTGAAAGGAATCATCTATTCAGAAAGCGTTAAGACAGCGTTGCTATTGAAAAATAGATGCAAACTTTCTCAATTTTCAGGTTACTCTACCTTCTTCTATCGTATGTCGTATTATATGTGTCAATCAAACCAAAATATGTAAATATTTGAAGTGATAATTAAATAATAAAGTAAGAATGCAAAGGAATGGCCAAGAAATGCGAAACAAATACTGCCCCCGTTCATGTCAGGAACTATTTATTTTTTAATCAATTCTATGTCTTCATATTTTTATCTAGTAAAATATTCACCCTTTAGCTTACAAAGTCATATGTTTGCCATGATCATTGAGTTTTTATTGAAGTACTTTTTATCATATGAAAATGGGAAGGCGACGATTATAAAATATTTTTTGTGTTCAGTTTATTCATATTAGACTATAATAACATAAGAGATCGTTAATATGTTATCAAAGTATAACAAGTTGTATCAAGTGCAGCACAAATATAATCACTACAATATCGTTGCTATCGTGGAAGCTCGTGGTTTCATTAATAACGGAAAGACAGTTATTTCGCACGATGGAAAAAAAATGGCCGATGAAAGTGACCATATTTCCATGTACAGTGACGGGGGAAAGGCCGGCTCGAAAACTGCGAGAACTGGAGTAATAGAGAGTATGAAAAAAGAGGGGTTGGGATCCCTTGGAAATATTGGCATAAGCATTAGTATCGGCACGGCAATGTTCTCCTATGCCCGGCAGAGTGTCTCTTGCCGCAATATGCGGTCTCGCGCGTCGCGCATAAATCACTTCGCGCAATATCATCGGAGCCTTTTCCCGGGCGCGGATTCGCGCTTTCTCCTCACCCCAGACATCGTCGTCGTCGTCGTCGTCGTCCGACAGAGCCGACAGAGCCGTTGTGTCCCTCGTCTTTGACCTCTTCCCACGTAACGACTCCCATAAGTCTGCGATCTATTGCGGATTTCATTTCAGCCGTCGCTCAACGACGACATTTTTATGCCAAGAGTGATTCCCGATGTTGGCTAAAAGTTCTACGTCGAACTTGAGACGAAGTGTTATTGATGAAATTGCACGTGGAATTGATAGAGTAGCAGTTGTGCGGCGATTAAGTGTATTTTCTGCGTAATACTGTCAATTTTTCATGCGAGATCGTACGCAGGTATTCGTGATTTAAGCTACTCGTGTTGGTCTTCTCAAGGCCGCAATTCGCTCATCAACGATGCATCGCGTCATGATCAGTTCATCAAATTTGTCGTTTCTACTTGGAAATTTGAATGAAAATGGCGCAATTACCGAAACCGAAGATCGAAACTTTGCCGATTTTGCGCCAATAGCGCGTGTAAGTGGTGCGATACGGAAGGAGTGAATGGAGAGAGCCTCCACGGTAGCGACGATTTCCATAACAATTGATACTTAGGGATTTGAGGTCAGCGATTCTGGATTCAATATCAGAATTATGAGATTGAAAATGCTGGATCCAATATGAAGATAAGAAAATTGCCCGAGTTTTCGCGCCTTTTGTGCCGTTTTCAAAAACTCCATTATCCCGAATAATATTGAACACGGTAATAAAATTTGTAGGTAATAGAAGTTTATGCCCAAAGTTCACAAAACTGGATGAAAGAATTTGTCTCGTATTTCTTCCAAATAATTATTTATTGTAGAATGTTGGAAACATTTCGTATTTCTTGACAGCTATGCTTAATAAATTGTAAGGTTGGTCTAGGAAGGTAATCATCTAAGAAGATGATCTAGTTGCCGATATTAAAGAAAGATCTATTAACTATACTTGGCTTCAATGTGTGCTCATCATAATGATAATAACAACAGCTCACTTGGCAATAATGAGAACACTGCATTTATCAAAACTGTTTAATTACGGTATGCTAAATGATTATTCGAAACATTGTCAAAATACATAATTAAAAAGTAACCCATAAAGCATAATTTAAATCACGAAAAGACAGACCACAAATTTATAAAATGAGTAACGCGCTATATAACAACCCAACAAGCACAATTTTGATAATTATGTAACAATTTACGTAACATTGATATAACATTTACATAACAAGTAACAATTACGTAACTACAACGTAGCTATTACTTATTACAAAGTTTGCAGGGAAATCCATTGAAAGTTTATATTAGAAAAGGCTATATATATATATATATATATATATATATATAGACTCCTAGAAACAAGAGTAAAATATCATTTATGGACCAGATGAAACATATACGGGGTTTACCATTCATATGATAAATATTTAACGTGACTTCGATTTGAAAAATATATACTTTCTGCCAACAAAGGTTATCAGAAGGAAAAGAAATAAAATTGAAAATGATTTGATTAAAAAAATCGCTGAAAAACATAGTAAATATCCGATGTGAAAAATCTAATTCGCCTTCAATGTTCGAGACCATCATTGACCACATTAAATATGAATATAGCTGTTATACAATGTGCTTTAAATTAAATATTCTTATTTAGTATAATAATAAAAAAAATTTGTAAATGTCAGGAAATGTTATTTCTGACTTCCGGTTTTGACTGAAAAGTGAGAAGATTACGTCAAAGTGATAGAATGAGAGTGAAAAAACTCGACATATATTTTAAATTACGAAGAGTCGTAGTAAAGACAGTTTATAATTTCTACTAATGGGAGAACATAGAGTGTAGATGTATTCGATTATTCGCATATAATTATGAATCTTATAAATATACCCGATTATAATTATAACTCGAGATTGAAACGAGTTTTGATTTAGAGTATTCAAGTTATTTAAATGAATCACATTGTGTTTGTAATGAGCTTTACACAATATGTGCTTGCATGCATTAGTATATGCGTTTAAAATGTTTGTTCATAACTTTTTTTTTTATCGGTTGGACTACATAAAAGACGAAATATTGTACATAATGAAACGTTCTAAATACGGAGACAAGTTTTTTTAGAAATTTTATCATACTAGACGTAGAAAGGCATTTGAAGGACAGACTTTTATCATGAAATAATTACATATTTTTGGAGCCTTTACTATGAGTATGATAAAAACTGATATGCCTTGTAAAAAGTTTAACTATAAAAAAATAGCAAATTCTCTTAAAACGTAAGCCTGTCCTCAGAATGGCCATGCATATGATGTGGCACAATTTCCAAGAATAATTTTTTCTATGTATGTCTGAGATTACGCAGACAGAAGGTAGGATGTAAAAGGATATTAATATATTAACTCAAACACATCGATGAAACATAATTCTAAACAAAATAAACTATTAAACGACGAAACAATTTTTCAAGACAGTACTACAATTCATTCATCTTGTAAATTTACGTATAACAACAACCATATAATAAATGTATCACGTCGCTAATAACCTCGTTACGGATGTGACGTTAAAGAAGTAATTGAAAAAATAATAATTCCAATAACTGACATGTCTAAAGATTGATGAAACTCAATATATATATATATTTGAACACATTCGCGTATTCAACAATCTGTATCTGTGAAATAGTAATTTATTGCAGGCGAAGCTAATCTCTATTATTCACTTGATTGTATATTTAGAAAAAATCTGCAATTCTTTGTCTATACCTGGTGACAGTATTCGATTTTCAAAACCATCACATTTTAGTCCCTTTCAGTATATTTTTTGTTATTAACATGAGATGGGATTACCTAAGTATGCAATAATAAAGAACAGTATTAAGTAGTATTAAGTAGGCAAAAGAGTAGGAAAACATGACAGCTTTCTTAAAAACTTCATTGATTTTATGTACATCTATAACGTATTAACATACGAAAATAAAACAAGGTGGAGACATTAACATAGATACCGCACCGATTTTAATAATATAAAATAAATAAAAATTTGAAGTAGTCATAGTGGATGCGCACTAATGGTCAGACTTCATAAAACTCGAGTTTTGTGCGACATTGCTTAAAATCAATAAAGTCTTACGATGAAGATATCTAGCCCATAGAAACCGAGACGACTATATTCTGGAGAGGGTCGTCATCACAGCTGGAAACGTTAAGAAGGAAACATTACGACTGTACCACCATTAAGACATAACACTCCAAACAAATGATTATTTTATCTGTAATGGATTCATCATATCTTTATTATCGATTGGCTATTTACTATAATCGGGATTTTTTTTATCGATTAGGTTATCCGTTGTGATCCAAAGAATGTTCAAGTAATGAGCAATAACAGTATACATTTTGTTCAGTTCTAAAATGAAAGTATCACTTCCAAACATGCCTGCATAAAAAGCCTATTGCCATTGTTTTCAATCGCTTCTTGCGCCATTACGCCCCAGATACTTGTTGCTCAATTATTGATTTTTCTTTAGTGGATTCATTATTCAGCAAACATTTTTAAAGGCGCTCAAATTGGTATATCGGGAAAGTGCGCGAAATTCTTTTTTCGCCTCTTACTAGTTTTTCCGATGGAATAAAAGAGTTTTTGAATAGCACGCAACTCCCATGCTGCAGGAGCTTACGAAGCTCCGCGTACATTTCTATTCGATTGTGGTTCTATCTATATGGTTCCCATCCGAGTCATAGACTCAGAGGAGCGTACGTGCTCTCGAAGTGAAAAATCGAAACCGCCCGCCGATTAAAATGCACGCGTGTTCGCATTTTCACCGCTCACTCACCAGAGAGTCTCCACCATTGTACATATATATATCTGTTGTTCGAACCCGATGAGCGAACAAAAAATTCTATGCGCGGGCGTGTATAAAATGCTGATCCGATTGACTTTTACCACCAGTGGTGTACACTTGAATTGCGAGCACAGAGAAACGTAAAATGGTTCTTCGCGACCATTTAGGAATTAGGAGACCCTTCGATATTCCTTTAAAATTGTATAAAAAATTGCTTCATTCGTTATCTTACATAATATGTATAACAGAAAAATGGTACTTTCAGTATTTTTACCATTATTAAAGCTCAAAGATGTAAACGAGCAGCCTGTTTTTATAGGGCAAAAAGTGATGCGACAGTTTGCATGATTATTCTGATATCGAAATGTAATTCCAGAAAGATACTAATAAATGACGTTGTGATAACTGATCCTGAAGTCGATGAGGCGCAGTGGACCGAAGAGGTAAATAACTGCATATTGCTCTGATTAATTAACAAATGAATCCCCATGTGATTAGAGAATTCTCTGACAACTAAGAGAAAGTAGCCGCTTTGAAAGGAAGGTATTTCGGACGACGGGTAATGAAGCATCGATTGTTCACTGTCGGGCAATTGCCGGTCTATGATTGGCAATCACTTCGCAATTTACCAATTGTATTTGTCGCTATCTCAAGAATAGCAGGTCGATCGATGTCTATATATGCTGCCCCGGTGCATGTCGAGTCTTAGCGGGACAACTGTCCGCAACTACTTGCATTATTCCAAACTGTTGAAGTTTGTATGGCGAATATTATTGAACAGCACTTCGCGACTCCTGACATTCATGGCTGAGATATTGAATTCGGCAGGGACGTCTTAAAAATGCATGAAATGCAAAATTACTTCGTGATTCATATCCGATATTTCGGAATGGCATCATTAATACTTAATCGAGGGATATAAGAGATTAGGTGAGACGGCGGGTTCTTACGAAAATTTCAAGCACTAATGCGACTACTTTTTGGCGTGCAAACATCCACGACAACCGCCATCGTATATTATGCGTAAAAATTCAAATTGTCGTTCAATTTTTTCGTTCGATTTTGATAAAAACCTCTCACGTGTCTCTTTCTGTCGTGACCTGCACGGCATATGCAATAACATCGCCCCGTACGTTTGCAGATCCTTGAGGATAAATCGATTTCGTATCGAGAGCTTGACTCGACTCAACTCCAGTACATTCGACGAGTATCCAGCACCCATTTCCATGCAATTCTAACGTGCGCACGAAATTATTCTGCATGCCTTCAGTCACGTCCTGTTCTATTTGTCGTCGTAAAACTTGTACGAGGTCAAACATTTCATTATTTATTATTCAATATCCATTTTCCAATACTCCACCGTGTGTGGTAATTATATTAAATTTGGAGTTTATTACACGAAAACTTTCATGCGAGTGCGCGGAACGAGTGCTATTATTGTACATTCTACATTCAGGTTTTAAAAACCAGGAAATAAAGTGATTCACTCACGGACACCAATTATCGAAAATGTTACTTTAAATAATGCTAAAATATTATAATGTAATTACAATATTGACAGAGCACTGTCAATATTTGATACAATATTTGAATTTATTACAAATCTGTAATATAAATAGACCTAAATTTTCCGATAAAACTGCATAAATAATACTGCAAAACGACCTTAATAAGGGTAGTATCTGTACTCATCGCAGTTCCTTGTACATTTTCCATTTTGTTTTGCAGCAAATGATTATTGTCACTGAGCATTCCATTACGAGACCTCGAAATTTCGTCCCGCCTCTGAATAACCACGAAGTTTCAACGAAACTAAATTAGAATTCAAATCGAAGGACGCAAATATGCAGCCCACCCAAGCATGGATATGGATTTTTGTACTAGCTAGAAAGTGCTGTTGCGACAGAAACTTTTTTATGACAACTCACAGGCTACGAATTTACATTTATATTCAACAAGATTTCCAAATTATAAATTTGCATTCCAAATGCTTCCGTATTTTAACCCGAAAATTTTCTATTTTCGAAATGTAGATATTCAACTTTATTTTTCCTAACTTTGCACTGTCATTTTCGTACAGTAAGTGGTGAATGAAGGCAATTGAACTTCTTAATACTTCGTTTAAGGATGCTGTCACTCAATAATGACTACGGGACTACGGTTGTTTCGTAAGTTGAGCAAGCGAGGCTTACAATGAAGAAGTAAGCAACTCAGATCTTGAAACTAACTATTATTAACTCAGTACTGAAAAAAAGTATTATTGGAACAACCAAATAGCTGTGTCAACTATCCCCGATAGTACACGTATTCGCCCATTGAAAGTTCATTGTACGTCCAGTCCGGGAACGAAGGGCGCCCAATGAATGTGCAGTAGCTATCACTGGCGATATATATCAACATATACAGGTAGAAAAATTTTCTTGAAATTTTACCGATGGCATTTTAAGGATAGACTTTCATCATGAGAAAAATTGCATTGGTTATGATAAAAATTACTACGCTTTTTAGAATTTTTAATATGAGTGGTAAGTTTCATTATATTTATTTATTTATTTATTTATTAACGGATGTGAAACATCCTTACAATGGTACATGGGCTTAATAAAGAAATATAAATATATATATATATTAATAAAGAAATATAAAGAAATATAAAGGCTTAATAAAGAAATATAAATATATATATATATATATATATGGGGCATTCTTTGTCAAAACGGCCACCCCGCTGCGTATTTCAATTTTTGAGATAAAATGATTTACAAGGGCTTAAAATTTTGCTTGAAATGTCTACTTTTTAAAGCCGTATGGTGTTTTTCGAAAAACC
>JAPYZR010006122.1:0-10909 GCA_030522945.1 Trichopria nigra
CCCTTCAATCCCTGCAACTTTTGTCTGAAACGTTTTTTGATTGAACCACCCCTCTCGGAGTTACTGCCACCGACAGATTAAAATGGGACACCCTGTATAAGAACGTGTAAAAGAAGATAAGGAAAAACGATGATGAGGATTAATTGCTATAGGTGGAGGTGTGGAAATGAGGAGGGAGGAAATAAACATTGGAAAGGCGAAGAAGGGAGCGTGTGTATAGATTGTATGGGAGAGAGATAGAGGGAGAGTGAGATAGAATGAAGGAGAGTAATTCGAATGAATGAATCGGTATGTAAAGTATAATAATATAAACATAATGTACAATTACATATAATAGTACAATAGCGAAAAAACGTAAACAAGTAATGAAATAAAGGTGTGTTTGAAGTGACAGCGAAAGTCTATGTAAACATACGTAGTGTGAGCCATAAATATTACATTACATGAATATATTATTACCTAAAAATAATGATAATTAATGGCTTTCTCTTTAAAATGAGAAAAAATAAAAACTGCACTAAAATTTTGACAAATCGGAATTTTTATGGTTTTAATTGTCAAGAATGTTACCTTTATGTTATAAAGGAGGCAATGCCTCCATTATATCCTTTATACTTGAGAATATGTACAAATTCGAATATGTATTTCTAAATATGAATTAGAATTAGAAAAGAAATTGAAAAAGTGTAAATTTATTGTAATTGAGAATTTACATTCTATTTAAATATTGTGTGGGTTGTCGAATAAAACAATTAATAAATACTACGTAAGTCGATACAATTAAATTCATCATGTATTGTCGTAAAGGATAGATATAGTCTTCTTACGACAAACTTTTCAAACAAATAAAAAGACGACTTACAAAATATTCATTGCGAAAGTGAATTAAAAAAAAAAAAAAAAAAAAACTGTATACACGTATAATAAAAGCAATTTGATATACGACAGTCAAGTTTCTGGTCTAAACTTTCGTTCTTGTTCTAGAAGAAAGCTACAGCTGCTTGCCGGCTTGTGCTTCATCGTGGCTTTACTCGTCGCTGATGTTTCCGCTGAGGTAATTGCGAACTTTTGAACTACGTGTTCTTGCACCCTTTTTTTACTGAATGGGATAATTGCACTCGACATTCATTGTCACGATTTTTAAAGTTTAATAAAATCGTGTTAAATCTCGTCTTTCATTTTACGCTATTCATTAATGTAATTTTTAATTCTATGTTATAATTAAAAGAATTTTGGATTCTGTATAAGATTCTTTTTTTTTTCTTTTTTTGAATGTGTATTTCCATATAATTTATTGATAATCTTATATTTTCAATATTGAATATCAAATAGCCAGCACATCATTTTTGTACAATTCCATGTTTACTCTTCATCCGGCATATTAGATACGCCATTTTGTTTATTCAAAATACAATAACGCAAAAAATAATATGGAAATAAAATTGCACCTCATGTCCACCATTTTGAATTTGATTTAAGCATCGTGATAATAACACCGTGATAGAACGTCATAAGGACACCGTAATATTACAAAGCAATGTTACCATAATATTACAACGTAATGTCACCGTAATATTACCGCGTAATGTCACAGTAATAAAAGGTTGTCATAATGTTGCGGCGTAATAAATTCGTAATGTTACGGTGACACTACAAAATTTCCGTAATATTAGAGAATATTGCAATATTGCATCGCGACTTTCAATAAAAAAATTTGCAAATGAATTCGAATGGTCTATTAAATATTTGTCCGCCATATATAGAAAACAATAAGATTATATATATAGATTTTCAAAAATAAGAATGTTTCACTCCAATTGTTTGGCACAATGTCTAAATGAGATCTTGGATAACGATTCGCAGAAGAAACGGAAACATCGACGGAGGACAACCACGACGACGGAGGCGAGTGTTAAAGATGACGTAATGAATATGTTGGAAGCGGACGAAATCGCGGAAGAAGCTGCCGAAACGATAAACTCGGGCTCTGTAGCTGACGTAGTTGGAAAAACTCAACCCATTATCTTAGAAGATCCATGCTTGCAGAAGCACTGCGGCGCTGGAAAAGTTTGTCAGGTATTGAAATTTTATGTAAAATTAAAAAAAAAATACATATGGTTTTCATCTAATAAGGCAATTCTTTGTTCATTATACGTTTTGGGTTCATGGTAAATCATAAAACGAATGCGGGATGAAACTTAACATGAAATCTAGAAATTTCAATCCCTGTTCCAATTTTAAAGGTTACCATCAACTCCTTGGTATGTTGGATCTTGGAGATGGTATCTTGGTTTCTCTAACAATGTCAATTATTAATATTGACTCAAAGGCCGACGTTATATTGAAAACGTTTGGACAAATTCGCTCATAGATTTGTACTGCCATCTAGCGGTCGCTGGATGATACGGCTGTAGAGTACAAATATACAAATACGTTCTTCAAGATCCAGTATTCCATCACTACCATTCCACCAGAAGACGAAAACTCCATTTTTCATTAGTATTGTGTAGAAAATATGTATATTTTATGAAAAACCCGTAGGCAACCGAAGACGGCAAAGCTGAATGCGTCTGCGTCAAAGAATGCAATTCAGAAAGCGATCCTCGTCGCAAAGTCTGCACAAATTATAACGAAACAATGGGCAGTGACTGCGAAGTCTATCAAGCGAGATGTTTCTGCGACACTAAAGATGAAAAATGCCGAGGCCCGGATTATCAGCACGTGCACATTGAATATTATGGCGAATGTAAACAAATGCCCGTAAGTACAATGTTTTCGAACAATATATACGAAGTGATAGGTCTGCGTCGTATTAAACGTATGCAGGAATCTCCTTTTCTCATTGGTATACATATAATCAGTGCCTGAAAAAAAAAACAAAAATTCTCATTATACAATTGCTATACTGTGCAATATATCTTTACTGCACAAGACATGCAAAGAAGATGAGATGGCCGATTTCCCGCGACGCATGCGCGACTGGCTCTTCAACATCATGCGCGATCTTGCGGATCGCCAGGAACTGCCTTCGCATTATTTGAAAATGCAGCGCGAGGCCGAAACCAATTTGACCCTGCGGTGGACCAATGCGGCAATTTGGAAGTGGTGCGACCTTGACGGACATCCCCACGATAGGGCCGTATCCAGGCACGAACTCTTCCCCATTAGAGCCCCGTTGATGGCCTTGGAGCACTGTATTGCTCCCTTCTTCGACTCTTGTGACTCGGACAATGACCACAAAATCACGCTCCGAGAGTGGGGAAAATGCCTTCAGTTGGCCGAGGTAATAATGGTTTTCACGTGTATACTTTAATCGTAAATTATCGGGCCGCGGTCCTACTCCGTCGTCGGAGCATCGCCATCGGATTATAATGGAATTCTCTTATTTCGGGCGGTATACGCACTTCGATTATCATCTAAATTCGAAAAGTTATCGTCGCGTTCAATCAAAACATTAGCTTTACGAAAAGTAAGGCTTTATAATGTCAAAATAAGAATAATTTCAGAGCAATGTCCAACCCAGAAAAAAAAAGATTGACGGGTGAAAACTTGGATTAAAAAGTATTAAAAATGATTAAAAATGGATTCATTTCTTCTACAACGAATACTTCTGAATTCTTGTTAATCCAAGTTTTGAGGTTTTAATCATTTTTTTTTTTACTGTGAAGGCACATATAATATTACTAGAGGTAGAAATAATGTAGAGGGCGTTGAAATCTTACTTTTGAAAAGTTACTTTTTATAAGAATCTGACATGAAATAATTCATATATAAAAGTTTATAGAAAACAAATAATTTTCTTTCAATAACAATTTATTACCGTATAATTATATTCTATAATAACATATAATAAAATTCGAAGAACTTTCTCGAATAGCCAGCTTAAATCCGTTTAATGAATATAACGGAACGCAAATATTAACTTCATTCTCATAATGTCATTTTCAGGAGGACCTCGAAGAACAATGCGATCAATTAGCGGAAGCCACCAACGAGCATTTTGACTAAAGTCGAAAAGTAGGTTAATGAGAATGTCTAGTAGAGAATGGAGTTTTGCTCTCTGTGCAATTTAAGGCTTTCTTTTTTTGTATAACTCATATATGAGTCACAAAGATACTGCGAATGATTTATTAACTTACGATTAGATAAAAAGCGTTCGGCATATAATTGTAATGTGCGACAACTGCCATTTTATATTTTATTCAATACAATTTGATTTTAGAATCAAAATAAAGCTTTTTCATGTATCTTATTCCTGAAATACTAAAAAATAAGTATCCTAACCGTCCTCAACGTTCCCTAATGCTTCATTCAGGACTGGATCTATCAGTATTGGATGTATATGGTTTTCATTGTAGTAATTTTTAATAGGAGATGAAGTGCTTCAAATGGGCTGCCCATGTACGAAAAAATTATCAGATTCTTGTGAGTGTTGCGTATAATAAATGGAACGATCACTTTGGAATCCTCAGTATTGCGATGCCCATTATTTGCATTATTTTTAATATACTGACAAATTCTTCATGAAAACTGCAAGTGGAGGTGTGAGAAGCGATTTTCATAATAATTCTGTCAGCGAAAGTTAATGCTAAAATATAACATTAAATTAAAATATAATTCCAAAACCTTTCGAATCGTGTTCTTAATACGTATGTATACTACTATATCACAGGATTTACAAGGGATTTAGTATATACGACAGCGCTTGTTTTCAGTAATGCTATATATATTGAAAGGCTGGTGAAATTCGTTCTTTTGTATTGTCCAATAATCGAGAAATTCAGAAAGGGCGTGATGGAAAGGCGAGGGTCGAACAATATCAGCAGAATATATCTGTATAGAAAAATACCCGTGAAGAGGGTTCTGCGATCGTAAACGAAGATAGCTACGCGATGATCCCTTTAAAACGGGGTTACAAAGCACGCATAATTACCCCCAGCAACAAGTGGTGTGTTTTTATTTTTCACATTACATTATTTTATCCGTGTTTATACACGATACATTTTAAGTTATAACGATACTTTTTAAATTACGACAATATCTGCATTCTTCTGTCTTCCATTTTGGCAAAATTTGTTATATATGTATGCACAATTTACTTATTAAACGTGTCGTTTTGCAGCAGTGCGGTACATTATTACTTCCCCAGTGATACACGATGAGGTTATCTTGTAGTAACACTTCACAGTCTTGACAGTGATATATTATTTCAATATCTAGTCTCCTGAGAACATGTTCCATTATCGCTAAAAATGTTTCTATTCGTTATATCGCTACATGATTCTCGTAGTGACCTAAAATTAATGTAATTACATTCATATAAATTGAATTTACATTAAGTATAAGTTCTAAATTCTGTGCATTTGAACAAAGTTTTCTGGAAAGGTCTGTGTCACAATTACGAAATGAAGACAATGACTTTAATAATTACATTGTTCCGCAATATGAGAACTTTTCCCAAAATTCTATTGCATTATTATTTGAATTTCATCGAGATTCTTGATTATAATAGTGTTTGTGATCTTGATTGGTTTCTCCACTGCGCCATTACTTTGAATTCAAAAATAAAAATTCGTCAGCACCTTGTTTCGCATGACGATGTCAGATGGCGTTACTGGTCGCTCATTTGAGACTTCATTATACTGTAATGAGTTTTTATAGATATTCATACGAGGTATATTACAGAGGTAGGGGACCTTGAAATGAACGCATACAGTAACTGTAACGCATGATTTATTAGATATATTACAGTATATAATGAGAATTATAATTACATCATCAAGCGATAAAACGTGAAAAAAACAAAATGTTTTAAAATCATCGATGATTCAAATCACTGCATATGATACGCAATTCATCCTCCGACAGTCATTTAAAAAAGATGAAGAAGTAATGAAGAAAAACTGAAGAAATAATGTATAAGATTTTGGATTTTGGTCAAAGCGATAAATAAAGTATAAATACTATTAAAGTTATATAATTACCAATCGAATGATGACTACGTAACACCGTCATTAAATATACAAGACGAGCACTTGACGATGATCGATAAGTCTAGGAGGGTTATAGAGAGGATATAAAGTCAGAGTACAACTGTTTTTGCTTTTATGTGTATTTTATTTAACATAACATTCGCATCATAATGTCGCGTATCTTATCAACTTAACGTGTACATTATATATGCATATTTTTTTAAGTATACAAATATCACTAAGTATGATTCCATGTCCAAATAGTACATCACATATTGAAAAATATTCAAATATTTAGAAAGTACTTACGGCTCATCAAAAGTAATGTTGTTTTTTTTTTCTTTGTTTCAAAAGTAGTCTCTTATTGAGTTTCTCCAGTTGCCAAAGTAACAGTTACTATATATCGTTTGTGTGTTCTTTTATTGAAACAATAGTCTAGAAACGATAGTGAATCTAAAATTAAAAAAAAAAAAAAAAAAACAACGGAGTTCACATAAATTTCGAGGTCTTTCCAATTTCATATTATATCGGAGTATATTATAGAATTGTGAATGAAAATTGAACTGTAATAAAACAAAATAAAAGAGATATGGATTCGTGAAATAATTAGAAATATAATTTAAAAAAAAATATAATCCTAGTAATATTTAAAAAAATAAAACTTTAGAAAGTGAAATAATCATACGAGTTTGTTTTGCTCTCAACGCTCCGTGTTGCGGGTCGATGTTTTTGGAGTTGCTATAGTACGGCGGCGGAAAACTTGCATGCGGGCATCTGCGAAAATCTATATACAATTTGAAAAGTCATATAGAAAAAGGATCTTCAATTCCTTATTGCGGTGAAAATATACTTTAAGCGAGTGAAAAATGTGACATTATATACGTTTGGTGATATTATAAATTTTTACCGAATCACAATTATTGTCTATTTCAATTATTGTTATCTTTCTGTAATTATGTATTATCATACACTTTACAATTTTAAATCACTGTAATCTTATACTGGAAGGTGTGTGTGCTATAAGGAATTCGCTCTGAATATCGTATACACTTTTAATAGAATTGCACAGTTGAGTAGTAAATGCTTATAAAATAATATCGGGTGACATAAATATTTAAAAATTAAAATTTACAATAAAGTAGCGCATATTCTTTTATATTTCTAATACCAAGATCGGAATGTCGATTTAGAATACTCCAATAAATAAGAGCAAACAGTATTTTCATAATTTTGCTTTGTGATACGATTACAGTGAATGAGATTAAAATCTATAAGAATATTCCAAGTATTTAACTGACATTGCTAAGCTATATTTTGAGGTTAGGAATTCTGACCGCGTAATTTTTCGTAAGCCAATGATTTTTGAGTCATTTCATACAAAAATAACGAAGAAATTTAAATATAAGTTTGTTATGACATGTACAATTATTTGTTCTAATATATATATTATTGGAATTGTTTTGAATTATTTTGAAAAGTCATGTAGATAATTTTTTATTTTTCTCTTATATTTTAATCTAATATTTTTTAAATTATGTATGTGAAAGGAATGAAAAAAAAATTGTTGAGTCGAAACTTTTAAAATCTGTTCACATTTACATAATTAGCTATAAAAAGAAAAGAAACATATACGTTTATACTAAAAATAAATAAAAAACGATGAATATTTAATATTGCCCGTCAGCCATATTGGTCCGCCATCTTGGATTTGAACTGATCACGGATTCGTTATCAGGGACCCTAAAAACCCCCGGATAATACGTTTCGTGCAAATCGATTTTATACTTTCGTATCCGATAGTGCGACGATTTAGTGCGATTTTGACAAATTTCGTCGTGTTTGTTTCTTACGTATTTTTTGTACCGTATTTCAAACAATTTTGTCGATTCTTCGAAACTCCGAGCTTCAAAATGATAAATTCATCCGATTTTTGCATATTTTGTACGTGAAATAAAAACGCCTAACCCGATGTAAAATTTCAGCGTATTTCGGCCGATATAATGGGTTAATTCAACATTTGAACTTTCAATCATTTTTCGTTTCATACCGGGACGTTCCACGAATCAATTATATATATAAATGTTTAGTTTTACTTTTCATTGTTAGGTTAGGTTTGGTAATGGCGGCATTTTGCTCTTTCTTTATTTTGCACGTTATTTAAATAAATGAAAATCGCAAACAAGTGATGCGTAATTACAATCGGTACTATTATATATATATATAAAATTTGTATTCAGACTACGACGGCAGCCATTTTGTTTTTTTTTCGTATTAGACGCCGCGCACGTTCGAATAATTATTGCGATATATACACACATATTTATTTTTTCCATGTTGATTCGACGAGTTACGTTCGAGTATTGACGGATTCTAATGTATAATTGAATTAGTCATGAAATTCAAGTTATATCCGGAATAACAAAGGAAACGGATTGAAAATATTGATTTCTCAATACACGAACGAGATATTCAGACGTCAGCATATTTATCAAGTGAGCGGACTACTAGATGAGACGGCCGAAACATAATCGAGATACATTTCGATATATAATTCGAAAAGAACCTTCAGCCGTTATCGTTATTTGATTATATTACAGTACATATATAAAATCAATTACCTTGAATGAGTCCGGAAAACGTCGAATTCAGTTATATGATGTACAATTTGTTCCCTTCGAATATTCATGTACAATTCCAGCAAGTGTCTTCTCGAAAAATCTATAGGTTTTCGATAAACCATGAAATAAAAAAAATTGAAGATGAACAATTTTTTTTTTAATGATTGTGCATTTTCATACATGAATATAGATATGCATAAACTTTTAAATGCCGATCAAACTACATATTTCGAATATCTTTAATCTACTGCATCTGTATATATATACTTATATATAAGTCTATAGAAATAGTTTTTAGAACACGCCTCGCCCTTAACTATACACGATTCAATCGTGTATAAAAACGAAACTCACATTTCCGTTAATGCTGTGATTGCAATATAACGTATTAGATACGTCTTCAATTTCCCTTCGTATATCAAGTGTTCCCTAATACACCATTGATTCGAATAATATTATGTACATGCAGTATGCACATATAAATATATTTATGGTTCATGGAACATGTACATTTTTTAACGGATGCTTCTATAGAAAAGTACGAAACAAAAAGAATTCAGAAGAAAACGAATATTTATTTCAAACATGAAATATATATTATTGCATAAGTTTTACTATACTCAACTATACACAATGCGGCAGTTTGAATTTAACGTACATATATATATATATATATATATGTACATAGTTCGGAAAAAGTTCAAATCATGCAAAGGAGAGACGCGATTCGTGCGTTCCTAAAAATCGGCGGTTGTGTGGTCGAACGCGCGCGCGCCTTTTTTCCAGAACGCACAATTCTCTCACATCAGTAAAATTAAAATTCCGTTGAATTCGGCATCGCGTACATATTGTATATCCCTCGCCCTCCAAACTCCTCGTATATGTATACTCACTCGCCTCTCTTTGTATTTTCACGCACCACAAGCAGCGAGGGACAAGGAGAGAGGCGACATAGATATAAGCGCGAGAAAGAAAACTGGTCGCCCGTTGGCGCCGGGAATTGAAGATCGAAATGACGACCTGCGATTGGCCGGTTGGAAGAAGCGCTGGCGTCGCTCGCGGTTATTGTCGGCAACATGGCAAACTTCGCGTATATATACTATATACCCATACATACATATAGGCGGGTACCTCGTTGAGCGGTATTTGGCGGGCTCCGTACTGTTTCCCTCTCGGCGTCGCTTTCCCGCAACTCGGTTCGTCCCGATAAGAGCCGAACGGCCGTCTCGAGCATCATCGCCTACCATCGTTAAACATCGGGGCTTTCGCTATCGGCTCGGGTCGAGGGACGACGGCGGCGCGGCGCGGCACTCGGCACTGATCGGCACAGGCCAACGAAGCGACCCGTGCGAGGCTATCATTCTCCCATCGAAATGGTGAGTAAAAACGTGAGATTTCTCGGCGGGCCGGCTCGCGACACGAAAATCATCCCCACGATCGCGATGTGTGACGTCTCGCGAGGCCGCTGCCCGATTTTCAGCTCTGTAACGCGTGTTTTAACCTCGAAAAACTCTTTTTCCTTTCTCGTTCGCAGGCAGGAGGCAAGGCTGGCAAAGACTCTGGAAAGGCGAAGGCAAAAGCGGTATCACGCTCCGCGAGGGCCGGACTTCAGGTAAGTTTCATTTTTCCTTTGTTATTCGCCTCGTGTCCGGCCGATTTTCAATCGACTTTTGAAATCGCCCGGCGACGCCGTCAATCGGACCGTTTAAACGAAGAAACCCCCTTGTTTTATATTTTTTTTTCTTTTCCTTTTTTTTTGCTCTCTCTCTCTCCCGATGGGTTTTTTTTCCCCCCATCATGATTTCTGGTGGAAATGGCGCGAAAACGGCGTTCAACCGATTTTCCGTATTATCTCTCGTCCGTTCGCCGACGCGATCCCCCCGTCGACGTCGTTTGCTCGGACGGAAATTTGAATTACCCCGCGGGGGGAGGGGGGGTGCGTGGGGGCAGGTTGTTGCGGTGCTCGGCGATGTCCCTCCGGTGTGTTTGGTTTCTTCGCCTTTATGTTGTTGACTCAAAAGTCGGGCTTTTCGCGTCGCGGTGCCGTTGCTGACCTGCCGAAATGCCAGACGGCATTTTCGGGCGAAGGCGAGAAACGCGGAAACGTCCCGACCTCGGAAGCCGCGTCATCGCGCTCGCGCCTGGTTCAATATTTTCACGCGACGAAAAGCCGAGAGCCACGACGCTTATGGGATATTGTATGTCCCGCACACACGAGCGTGGGTCTCGTGCTCCGCGTCGGGCCTCGGCCAATCGGCGTTCGCGGCGCTGTTTTTGAAACGTATTTTGCCCCATTGACAGATTCGCGCCTCTCGACCG
>JAPYZR010006123.1:0-14157 GCA_030522945.1 Trichopria nigra
ATTATATTCTTAATTTTAGAATATTTTAAGAATATTATTAAGAATATTTTTAAAGAATATGTTATTCTAATTATTAGATTACCGTTTTTTCTGTGTGTATAAAATTTTAATAGCTTAATATAATTTCGTATTATGATAATAAATCAAAATTGAAATGAAAAATTCACTTCAGAAAAGAGTTCATTTTCACTTTTGATAAGAATATAATCCGATAGAATAGAATAGAATTTATTTTGGAGTAAGTCGGAGAATGTACATTCCAGAAAGTGTGCGACATGTCGACTCTTAAAGAGTGCAAATTCATTATTTTAAAAGAGCGGGATTTCATTTTGACATCAAAGTTTTTGAATCCAGCCGTGGTTCTTGGAGTGATAAGTCACTGCAATTGAAGTGAAATTTCATTGGTTTAAAATAATATTTTACTGAGCTGAATTGTCACTCTAATCAAAGTTGTCATTCTTTCTGGTGTAGTAAAAGTCGTGTAGTGTTCTGAATTTGTATAGAGGTAATATATGTTAATTTTGAAAGAGTGTCATTTCACTCTGTTTGGAGTGTAAATTCTGCGATTCACTCCAATATAGAGTGAAATTTCACACCATGAAATTTAGGGAGTAATTCATCGATGGGATTTCCTGTAGTGAAATTTCACTCATAAAGAGTAAAAATTGAGCCATTCTGGTAAAGGAATGAAATTTCGATCTGGAGAAGTGATACTTTTACTCTTTTGAAATAATATTTTAAAATTGTAGAGCGGGATTGCCACTCTTATCAAAGTTGTCATTCTTTCTGCCGGAGTGAAAGTTTCATTCGGAATTTGTAGAGTTTCCAATTCACGAAATTGATCGATGGGTTTTCGTTGTTCATCTTTAAAGTGCTTTCTAACTTTCCGGGAGTGAAATTTCACTCAACAAAATTGTTGAATATTAAACCACTCTTTAAAACGAGTGAATTTTCACTCTGTCGAAAGAGTGACTCAATTTTCACTCTTTTTTTAGAAATAAAATTAGAACGGACATTTCACGAAATCATACTCCAAATCTTTTAGTCCTGAATTTCGATATAATCACGATACAAAAGTAACTGAGTATATTATTCTTGAATTGAGTGAAAATATGCAATGTTCACCCTAATTCGGTAAAATTCCGGTGTATGTTAGGGAGAAACATTGCTTTTGTAAAATATTTTCTTGGATTGAACTGTACTATATACATTCTATACTGCATTTTTATTTGCAAAAAAAAAAAAAAATTATATTAAGGAAATTAATATACACAACAATCACTCAAGAAAACAGTATATTAGCAATAAAATTATTGGTAAAGAATTCAAAATTGTTATTGTACATGTAGTACTATATACATACATATAAATAAAACAATACTATATTCTTTGTATTTTTTAGAGCTACTCTTTTCAAACAGTGAATTTTTTAATTTCTTCTATACAGTGAAATTTTACACCATCTACTGATTATTCAGACGTTATTCAAGTACAGATAAATCTGGATTGTTCTAATTGTAAAATATAGTTAAGCTTAACCTCGTTTGGTCCTTGGAAGATTATGGAAAATCAAGTACACAGAATGACATTCCTATACTCAGTTTCTATTTCTTTTCTATTTATTCCATTAAATTTAAATATCTTTACTTGGCATAATATACGGTTTCACGAATATATATATATAAACTTGGAACCATTATTGGGTTCCTTTGCTAACCAAAACAAATGTACTGAATAAAACTTCCTTCATTAACTTTATAAATCCCAATCAAAATTTCTAAAATGAATCACTTGTTTTCATAGCACTGCACTATTACTACCTTAGGTTCATTATCAGTTGATTTCACTATCAAAGCAAGAGATTATCTGTTTACAAATTGTTACGTTCTTATGAACTTAATTTACGATCATTCAAAATGTTGGAAACGGACATCCGATACCAATGAATCAAGATAATACTTATTTTCGTTATCATCCCTCTTTATTCTAATACGTAAGAGCAGCCAATAGTGTTACAGAGTGGGTACTACAGGAATTTTATTAGAAAATTGCGAGTGATATAATTGAGCCAGATAAGAAATGTCGATTTATCATTGTTATTATAAATTAACAACAATCTCATATAGGTATCAATATGCTGATCTGATTAACCATTAATTCTCAATCCCATTGTCAGTTTACAAGTATTATCAGTTAAGAAAGTGTCGAGAAAAAAGATGATTTTTATGTGCACTCCGATTTTCCGAGGAATTTAATGTTATTTCTGAAGAGCTGTTGGCTCGTTTTTAGTTCAAGGCGTGAAAGTGAAACTTTGAAGGTCGGCAAAGGGGAAGTTCTCCGGGCGCAGACAATTTATACGTCAGGCTCATTTCGTTGTTCGTGTGTAAGATAAATGCAATCGTTTACGAGTATGTGCGAATCATATACACATTCCATTATGATTTTATTGAATCTATATATGAGCTTTACATTAACATATGGTATATATATGATCGCGAACGGATTAACGTGTGACCTAGTTTCTATGGTTTCACTCATTGGAGTTATACAAAAGTTAAGGTGAAAAACACATGAAAAATTAAAAAAATTTTTCAATATTATTGAAAAAATAAGCATAAAACTAAGCATATATATATACTCTAAGAGAGTATTCCATCAAAAATTAAGATTTTTCGAATAATATGACGTAATTAACAAAAATTTTACTGCAAAGTTTTGTCTACCTGCAGAAGTAGTTTTTGATCTTACACATGAAAATCTAAGAATGATTCATTGTTATCGCTGTATGTATATATATACTACACAATAATATTACCTCCCTGTCCTTTCTCTATTGTTACATTACGAATTTCATCAAAATGTTTCGAGGGTGTCCAATAATTAACAGTATATGATTGTTCAATATATGACTCTGCATGGGTGATTCCTTTTTACAATTTTCGGTCGAAACGCATTTACCAAAATGGTGGTCGATAGGACGAATTTTTTCGAAATCGCACTCAATCTTTAGGATCGGATATAAATATAACTCTATTTCAACGAAACATATTAGTCAAATATTTTTGGGATCGATAAATACAAATTCGAGGTTAGTTTTGTTAAATACAAAATGGCGGATCGAACTTTCATTATCCTTGAAAACTATCTCTTGTGATTTTTGACTAGAAATTAGAAAAACGAAAAATATTACGTCAAAAAATCGTGTTTTTTAAATACATTTCTTCAAAAAACAAAAAAACAAAAAAAACTATGAAAATCACAATACTCTTGATTAAAAAAATTTTATTTTTGTTTTATAGCAAGTGGATCAACTTTTGATGCTGGACTATTTATACTTGAAGTTGTACGAAGAATTACCCCTTATCCTTTTGTTATAACTATATACAATCTGGGAAATAAAATTAATATAATAGGGGAAAGATGAATTTTTACAACCGCATCGCGACAATGCATATATTTCACAGGAATAAAAATAACGCAATCGACATTTGTCTCCGGTTACGAAAAAAAAAAAACAAACGTCCACTTGTCAACCCCCTCGCGAACAAAATGGCAGAATCGTGTATCCCGCATATAGTTAATTAATTGTATCGAAGGTGCAATTAATTTTGACGATTGCGCATGCATGCCAAGGCTACCCACGAATCACCGGACCGTGAGTATAGAAGATGGAAGCCGCGGAATCAGCGATCGTCGTCGTCGATTCTTATCTCTTGGCCTGCGAGTGTCTGGGCAGCGTGTCTTTTATCGCACGCCGCGTTAAGTCTCGGCGATGAGCCTCTCAACACACACACACATATATATATATATATATAGATTCGACTGCATTTTGCATTGCGCTCGTGACGCCATGGACCTTCGACGCGAGGTTTCGATATTTTTTTTCTTTTGTCTTTGCGCCCACCGAAGGCCGGCAATCGTGTTCCTGGGGAAGAAGGTCGCCGTCGACCCGTTGGCAAAAAAAAAAAAAGAAAATCGCGACAAAATCGAGGCGCACTTGAACTTTATATGGATGCCGGCGTAATTGCTGCATTTTACTTTCCTCTCAACTATATACTTGAGAGGGGTACGAAGTATAGTCGGTCGCGATTTTCATTTTCCATCCCATTATATATGAGCATGGTGTGTATTACAGCATATTACAATTTAATGGAGTCAATACTGCGATGTCCATTACGTATATATGATTAATCATCAATTCGAATGATTCAAGGTGTTATTTGCTATGGCAAGATACGTTAGTGACTAAAAATACCGCCGGCATTTCTGACATTTTTTGTGGGATTTTTTAGAATTACGAAGATCCGGCGCGTATGTAGAATATAATGAAGAAGGATTCGCACGTTTCGTTCGTTCCGTTCCACGTCACGGATTCACTCATGCATACAAATATGAGTTTTTTTTTTTACCTCGTGACGTTTTACTTAAATGTGGTTCAAAATGTCAGAAAATACAGTCTTTGTATATCCACGTTTGATGTTAGGAATGAATCATTTTATCTTGTTTTTACATATAGTTTCGTTGTGTTTTAATAAAATATCAGGGTTTTTAGTTTCTCCTGAAAAAAAATGGAGTGATTATGTATGATTATTAATATTATTGTTATTATTGTTATTTTTATTATTATTATTATGTATGATTTCTAATGATACTACGTCAAAGTATGTAAAGTAATATATATATATATATATATATATATATATATATATACAAAAGTTATATATTTTGTTTTAATCCGTCGACCGATTTTTAATAATTCCAAAGTTTTCGTGATTTTCGCTTAATCTATAACAAATAATTAAAAAATAATAAAATAATTAAATTATAAATAAAAAAAAAGTAAAATGAATGTTTTTAAAGTAAAAGATCCGGTCGATTATATAGATGTTTTGCTCTTATTTGAGTCCTCTTGGATAATAATTGAATATATTATAATTTCCAACAATTACATTTTACAAAACTGTAATTTATTCAATTTTTCAATAATTATTTACGTATTTGGTTAGTCATTTATTATTATTATTATTTTACTTATTTTTGTTACTGTTTTGTTTACGTATTTATAGTTACTATTTTATTATGTATTATAGAGCTTTATCAAGAAGCAAAAAAACCTAGACAGAATTTAGAATTGTGTATATATATGTAATATAAACGGAGACCAATTTATCTTGGCAAATAATGGCCATTATTTATTGTAAAAAGGACTATACTACATTTTTTAGAATTATTGCAAGTATGGCATAAAAATTGATATTTCTCATAATAAGAGACAACTGCATTATAAAAAACAGCAAATTTTCTCATGATGAAAATCGGTCCTTTAAAAGCAATATGGTTTAGTAAAATTTAAAATTAGAAGTAGTAACCCATACTGTCTAAATTTCATGGAGTGAAAATTGAGCCACTTTTTAATAGATTGCAACTTTCACTCTTTACGAGTGACATTCCTCACTTTCTGGAATGAAATTTCACTCTATGTCGTAGTAATTCGAAGAATTTACGCAGACTGAAATGTCACTCTTACATTTGTAATTTAAAGAGTGAACATTCACTCCTTTAAAAGAGTAGCTTAATTATCACTCTTTGTAGGGTGAAATTTCACTCTGAGAAATTTTTAAGATTATATATAACAAATTGTACAATACAATAATAAAAATGGAATGACGCAAACTGCGACTCGAATAAAAAGTATACTATATACAAAGTATACGATTATAGCCGTGCCTGTATAGAAGTGAGAGTGGTCCCGAATTCGTCATTCCGAGCAAGGAAAGTACATACGCAAGGCAGATTTGATCAAAATGCATGATTAATCGTTTAGCATTGTTTATGGAAGTGAACTAGGATGTGGGTGACGACCAGGGCCGCGACGAAGAGGGTCAAGAGATGTATTATTTTGTAACTTCAGAAGTATGTCAACCGATGTTACATTAATTTTTTGTTGTTTTTGTTTCGCCATATTCTATTAGCCATTTTGATTTCCAAAAGGTGCCACTTTGCAATCATAGAATAAACAAAATGACTTTTATATTAAGCTCTATAATATCTCGACAATCTCATTTTTGTTATATGTACATATATATATATATATATATGTGTGTGTGTGTGTGTGTCTGTTTGTATGTACGGAAGTCCACCGTATATTTTAATTGTATTGAACAACACATTATGACTGCTGTTACCGACGTATAGATAAAATCCACATATTTAAATGTTTCGAATTGATAAAAACTGTTGCCCTGTGTGTTCTTTCTTTGACGTCGGGATCAAAGCATGGCAGAAACAGAAATCATCATATTACAAAGATTACATCACTACGAAATAAATATACTGTATAGAGGGGAAACGGTAGTATTAGAAAGCACCATATTACATTGATGAGAGATACTTTAAAATGAAATCGTAACTAATGCTCGAAAACTTTCGTTTTTTGGTATCCGGTGAACGGGCGCGTTCGCGAGTGGGTTTTGAAATTTTACACGTTACGGAGAAACGAGCTTCGACATCTTTTTTTTTTAGTCAAATACAAACAAAGTGATTTTTCATACGATTATTGGAAAGTTGTTCAAAAGTAAAAAAAAAAAAAAATAAATATAATAAAAAATGACAGGAATCATATAACAGTTACATAAAATGTAACGCAATGTCGATAAATTCAGAAAATATAATATAATGATATAATAATGAGATAATATCAACTATGATGATATAACAATGAAAATTAATGAAAATATTGAAAATTATGACGTATGAAATTCAAATGTGAATTTTCAAGTCAAATATATATACATATATCGAAAAGGATACTAAAAAGTAGTATTCTAACGTGTTTAGAAAAAGTATACAAAATATGAAAAAGTAAAAGAAATATATAGAAAACAACTACTATTACTACTATATTGAAAACTCATAAAAATAAATGAATAAAATGACAAAATTATTGCTCGCCGAAAAAATTATATTTTTTCTATAATAATATATAGTACCTACATTAAATATGTTAAAGAATTAGTATTAATTTCTATTTTTATTATAATTTGTAATTAAGAAAAATTAGACGACATTTTCGAATGAAACAAAAGAAGACGTATCTCTGAATTTTATTTAGAATTATGACGAATGTAATAAAAAGAATATATATTAGTTTTGCAATAATATTTAAATTATTGAATATCAATTATTGAAAATCAATAACAAACCAGCCATTAAAAATAAGGTAACAATTGTAGACCGTGGAAAAATTATATTGTAGAAAAAATGACTGCTGTATAATTTATTTATTTATTTACGGACCATATACATTTTGAAAAATCTAAAATAATAGTAATAATTAAAATATTCATGGGCAATCGAATATCTAACATAACAACAATTTACAAAACCGAAACTTATATACTGCACTTAATAATCGAGAAAACTAATCGAACGACATTGGAAAAGCAGAATAATGAAAAGTTTCAGTAAATATATGAAAATCTCGAAAAAAATATGACGAAATTACGTTGCTAAATACGAAATCCATCTTTACTGAAGTATATACGTATAAGGCATTCATAAAAACGCAAATAAATATTAAATTAAAAACTTTCGTAAATATTGAATATTTCGCGCTTTAATAATATTTGTAAAGAAAATCAACTCGAACAGAAGTTATTTAATTTCCATTTTTTATTTCGCTGTTTAAATACGTGTTCGGATTTAATAAACACTTCCTCGGTTATATACGTGTATGCTTTTTAGGTTATTCAAATGATCCCGGTTGCGAAAGAAATTCTACAATGCTGACACACCTAATAGTCACGAAAACCTACGTGTTCGTTCGTTCCGTAATTCCCTCTGTCAAACTGTACGTAGGCCCGACTTGAATTTAGTTGCCGAACAATCGCAGTATATATATTTTTTTTCACTTGCCAAAAGGAATTGTTATATGTTTGTCATTTTCGAACGTAATTTTTCAAAGTATTTTTCTCGCCTTCTTTTCATTGAAAACAGATAAAGAAAATCATTGGAATATAACGAACATGTTTATTGTAATTGTGAGCGTGAAGTTCGTGCGTAAAATATTTTAGACATTTCAGTGAATAAAGTCAACTTTTATGCCTGCTAGAAGATGGCATGCGCATCAAGTGAAAAATTTAAATCATACTTATTTATCCAAATACAAAAAAAATACAATAAATGACTCGTGCGTAAAAGTACACCTCCCACCCTTGTTAGGTAATATAGTATTAAAATGATCGCGCAGTAGTGCAATATTTATTTAAATGAATAAACAATTTATATATAAAAGACATAATATTCCATAGGGGGTGATTCAGCACATTGTGTAACTTGTAAACTTGGACTAAGTCTAATATGTTTTCTATTTTGTTTATGAGGTTTCCCTATATTTTGCCGAACAATACCTTTGATTTTTCAAAACTTTCGAGGTAACATGGAGCTTGTGCGTAATATTACATCGAGGTAATGTATATATCGGGATGTGAATCATTGAAACAATAAGATTATTAATTGAATGGCAATACGCTTAATTCCTATCGTCATAACCAACGAAAGATTATTTCTTATTACTATTTCATTTTATATAGTTAATAATACTCTACCGTTTTATAAATGTCAATATAGTATATCAATGTTAGTTTAGTACATAGTATAATATCATAAAGTATTTTAAAATGGCAAAAAGAACATTGCTATCATGCTAAATTCAGATTCTTTCACTACCATAAAATATTTATCGACTAATACGGTCATTTTGACAAAAAGTAATTTATTTGTTTAAATACAAATATGTTATGGTGGGAACTAAAAAATGATGAAAACGTCTGACCCACTCAGAAAAAATGCTGAATATTTGATTGATCCATAATTTAAAAATAATAATAACAATAAAAATGACAAAAAATATAAGACTTTTCCTTCTTGTTCCAAAAATGTCCAAACTCAAAAACCGCCAATTTCTGTTATGATATATATATATGAATATGGGAAAAGTGGAGTTTTTTTTTCGTTTCTCAAAATTTCCATTCCCTTAGGTTAATTTTCCAAAAATACTCCAGGTTTTTTCAAATTAATGTTTACATCATATGAAAAATGTCCAACTTTTAACGAAAACAGAAGAGAATTGATAAAAACTTTTCATACGTCGTGTTCATTCGCATAAATTGTTTTTTACGATTCTATCCTCGCTCACAGAAAAAATATGTTTGGTGTACTTTTCTGCAAATGTATTTCCCTTAATTACAGTCTATTTTCCTTAAATTTCGAAACAATTTCTATAAATTATCGTACTGATTTTATTTCTATAATGTCTCAAAGTTTTCAAAAATTATAAGTTTAATTATTTTCTTGAAATTTATATCTTTTACTCAATTTCCTCAAATGTCTCTTTCAATTTCATCAAATTCCATTTGTCCAACTTTAAAAAAGCACCTCCCCCTCATTTTCTTTAAATATTCTTTAAATATTTTTACGATCCAAAGAACCTCGGTACGAAGTTTTCCAAATTCCACTTGATGCTTCCACAGAGCGATATACGAGAGATGCATCCGACAGTAATCTCGGAGACACGTATATATAGTCGAACGCTAAGAATTAGCTAACCGAGTATATGCATGTACACAATTCTTACGCAAAACTATAGCGAAAGTAGACGGTCGTTTAAGTAGATGGCCGCAACGTCCACAAATTGTATACAACGTGCCCGTAAAATATATTGTATATATACAAATAATATATATATGATTCGATCTAGGATCCATAATCAGCGCCCTCGGAAACCCCCGAATAAGCTTTTTCATCACAATTACGTGATATTTTGCATTTCAGTCGGCCATATTTGGTCCGCCATTTTGAATTTTACAAGTTTGACTACAGATTTGTGATCAGCGACCTCGAAAACCCCCGAGTAACGATTTCCATTCAAATTAATTGAATTTTCGTCCGTTATTTTGAGTCCGCCATCTTGAATACCCCAATTTATATTACGCAAATTTAAAGTAGTAACGATTTTGATGACAAAAATAATTCTAATTCTTATTATACGCTTTAATACATTTTTTTGCATGCGATAGGAAAACAATAAAATAGTTTTCCTGTATTTTGGAGTGTGGGCGTGCCGCCATTTTGTATTTTCAAAAGCGCCCAAAAGCTGCAAACAAAAGTAGACAGGTTTGGCTAAATTTTTGTTCTTGCAACAAATTTTTTAGAGAAAATGAATTCTGGGGAGCATGGGGTCTCCCATTCACAAAGAATGGCCCATATATATATATATATATATATATATATGTATATGTACCCAGTAACCGAAGATTCATTGAAAGGTCAAATAACGAATTAAAATGGATTCAAGTGGCTTGAAATTGACAACAAATTATATACAAAATGATAGAAAAAACAATAGATATTCGTCGTCTCATTGTAGACTATACACGATTAGGGTTTCGTTTCCTTCATTCTTCTTAAAGGTACGGGTCTCTTCAATTTGGCAAATTTTTATGTACATACGATTTCGCGTTTATAATCCTTGGTAACAGTGTGTGTGTGTGTGTGTGTGTGTGTGTGTGTTACTTGAATCCATTTTAATTCGTTTTTTTGGCATTTCAATACATTTTCGGTTACTGGGTATGTGTGAGTGTGTGTCAAGTTCGGGATGGAATCACGACTGCAGTTCGATCATTCGCACATTCGGTTGGGAAAACATTACGAAACCGACCCGAACCTTTATTATGCCGAAAGCGAGAGTGAGCCTGATGGCCGGTCTAAAAGTCACTCCGACTCCAAGGGGGAATATTTCTGCATCAGCCTCGTTACGAGCATATTCTCCTCTTTATTCGAGTGGGTATTTAAACCTACCGCAACCAAGAACGACGCTCACTCAGAAAACTCATGGTTTTACGCTCTTGCCCCCCACCTTTTAATTTACACCTATATTGTAATCTTTTTTCGTGCTCTTTCCTTCTAATTCTTTTTTTTTGTTAAGAAAAATATCCGAGGTGGAAAGTTCGTCATTCTTTACGTCGAGCACAATATAGTGGTACACTTTCAAATTGTACCCATGGTTCGGGTTGACAAGTATATAACATACTCATAGTAAAAATTTAAAAAATATTGTAACTTTTGTCATAAATAATGGCAATTTTTCTAATGATGAAAGTTTATCCTCAAAAATGTCATCTGCTATGGTAAAATTTACGTGTAGCGATAGTGAACGGTTCTATATGTTGACGATATACATATATATACATATGTATGACGCTGAAGCTATCCCAGCAAACGAATTGGAACGAATTAAGAAATGTCAGTTTTAGGAAAGAAAACGAATTCAAATAACCATTTTCTTTTCGTTCTAATCCGACTCGATGCATTCTGAATTTCTTTATTATTTCTTTAGACAGATGGCGCTAAAGGTTCTTTAATATAATTTCGTTTTCTTTACGTTTCAATTCTATCCGTTACCATGGTACGAATTAAATCGTATTATTTCAGATTGATGATTGTACTGAGTTTAACGCCATCTATCTAGAAAAATAATCGGAACGCATTATTTCGAACAATAATACTCTGAATGTATTGAACCGGATTAGAACGAAATAGAAATAGTTCATTTCAATTCGTTTTGGGAAAGAAAACGAATTAAAAACTGATGCCATTTCTTAATTCGTTATAATTCGTTCTCGTTTGCTGCAAAATGTAAGGTTTCTGTTTTATACGTATATTATCTTAAAAATTACAAATTTATACGTATATAACGGGTGGTCATAATATAACTTCATGATTTCAAGATTCGATAACTTCCCTCATTTTCATCAGATCTTGATGAAATTTATACAGGATGTTCCTCCAGTCGTGGATTTTTTTTTTTTGCGAAAAAAATTATGGCTGCGGAAGAGCATTTGGTAAAAATTCTATTTTCATAATAACTCTCCTCAATTGTTCTATTGAAAAATAAAAATAAACGTAGAATGTCCTCAAAACCAAACGAAGGGTTAGCAAAAAAGATCCAAAGCAGAAAGAAGAAATCGCAATAGGAGTGAAACATCACGTCGATAACGCGTGTTGTGGGAATGACGGTCGTCAGATATTGCGACGAGGACTCTGCTTGCGCATTTGTTGTAATCGAGAGATGCGACTGGACGATAACCGCAGTCCTCGAATAATTCATTGTTAATTCTTGCACAGCCCTCGATAACGCGACCCGTTTCTGATTCAAGTACATACATATTATAGCGTCTTTTAAATATACGACTGCCGATCGAGTGCATTGAAAACATTATATTCATCATTCAATCATCAGTCGTGACGATCACGAAAACAGCTACCGCTTATCCCAGTAAAGGATATATGTTGAGAACTATATATACATAAAACAAAACCTCACTTATCTTTGTTAACAATTTTGTTTTCTGGAAATTACGCAACAAGTTCATTCGAGAGTCTCGCTCATCGATATACATTGAAGCATATAGTAGGTTATTATTTTCTCGCACCACAAGCGTAAACATTTCGTTACGGTTCGATTATCGCGAGTGCGATCGAGATCAATGCGATCCCCCCGGTGTACGTTACGTACAGCGAGAGTTGTTACTTTTTGTTCGTTTCAAGTGACCTCTTCTCTCCTCCTCCCGCGATGTCGAAATCGACGTATCCTCCTCGGTTGCCCCGGACCGCTGGTATCCTCGGGGGGTTGGGGGGGGGGGGGGGGCGATTCGGGGGGAAAGAACGTCGGGAGATTCCCCCCGTAAACGTCCGCCAGTGCGGAGTGAAAAAAAAAATCACGACTTCCCACGTTCGGGTGGCAAGTGATGAAGATTATGCGGATGTTCACCTTTAGAAATCGCCTAACGACGAATTAGAAGCTCGATTCGATTTACGAAATCTGCGGCGAAAGTTGCGCCTATTTTCTATTTCGTTCTATATTTGCGTGTTTTACCGGAACCGTGGACCGTCGCTGATGTCGTTGTGTATAATCTCGCCGCGAGTTTTGATATCGCATGACGCACTCTATACACACGTCGACTCGACCGCAGTCATTGACACATGATGGGGGTTTCTATTTTTTTTTTCTGACGTTTCTGTTTTTAAAGTAGCATTTCGCGGTATTAGTCGTAAGCTCGAAGGATGTTTGGTCGTTTTGACTGTACTTTATTGGGGACAAAAGCTTATACCGCAGAACAGCTGTCATTCGATTACAGACGAAAATAATGAGAAACGGAAATTACAATTTGCTGGCAATAGAAAATGACACGATAAATACGACACTTTTATAAAACCACGTCAGAAAAACAAGATAACATTTTAAGGATATGATAGATAATGGGCAGAAACCAACAATGCGACTTAAAAAATATGTTTAAATAAAATTTTATGGCATTTTCCAGAAATCGGGGCTTGGAAGAGGCAAAAAGAATGCTGACAGTATTGTCGATAACTGACGAAAATAGAAGATCGCTCGAATTCGTACTAAATATATATATAGGGGGAGTCAGAAAAGTACGGAAAATGTCGTATATCTCTAGAAATGTAGACGTCGAATCGAAAAAATAAAAACATACGTATGCGATCATTTCAAAAGAGCTATCTTATGGCAACTAACGCACCCCCTTCCAGCTGGGGTGGGTGAAAGAAGGGGTATCTGAAAAATTGTAAATGGGCACCCAAATTCGTTATTGCAGATGGAGCTTCTTCAGAAAAACGCACGTAAATTTTACCTGTCATTATGATTATTTTTGTTGACAGATGATGGCAGCGAAATTAAAAACCTCCAATTAACAGATTGCATTCAAATCCTATTAAATTTCAGAAAAGTGATTAACAATAAGTAATTGTTTAAAAGAACAATGGATGGTACAATTGATGAATAATTGCAAAAATTGAATTATAATAACATCTGTTTTTTTTTTTTAACAAAGGTCGATGTTAAAAAAGATTCTAATGATGTTTTATCAGAATTGAATCTCCTGAATTTGACAAAAATGTTTTATTTTGAACTTTCTTAGATTAACCCAGGTAGAAATTAATCGTGGCATTCCGTTTTATTGTAAAGGCCCTATATCGGAAAAACCATTATAAAATCTGTACGAGAAAATCTCTCGATTCTGTCCAGATTTTATGTAGAAAATCTAGAAATTTGATAGTGAAAATTACTATAAATTC
>JAPYZR010006124.1:0-10031 GCA_030522945.1 Trichopria nigra
TGGGCTCTAGCCTTATAACGATAATAAAGATACAATTAGACATTATTACGCAGTTTAATTATCCCTATAGGTTTTCCGAACCCTAAATTGGAATTTGTGATGATCTCACCAACAAATTTACATTATGTTAGCGAATATTTTTGCGCCTCGCGAAGCTCCGGGTAAGCATTATATTGTAATGCGTGATATATTATAGTGACCCTTTTACCGATTACTAGAGATCGAGTGGAGATTTTGTACCGATCTGTCACATTTTGCGTTCGTCCTCCCGATCTGGATACAGAACCCGCGGAGAAATATAACTTAAAGTAAGTAAGATTTTGTTTTTCCATCTCTACCTTTCCTTGCTGGCCTCCTTCTGAATCATTTGGTGTTCCTTTCTCGATAACTCGTTGCCCCCTTTTCCTTTTCTTTTGTGATCCTTTATAGTTATTGAACTGGATTCTGGCCATTTAAAAAGAAATTGTTCCGTCACGTGGTTACAGACCCCCCCTTGAAAGATTTTATTTAGTAGTTTTGTATTACTTGGAATAGATATTTAAATAAAGTATCTTGACTTTTAGGTTAGATTATAAAAGACTAAATTATATATAACCCTCCCTCACAGGTAAGGTTATAGTATTGGGGGATTTTCCTTTGTTTTTTATTCCTGCGATTTTATTCTATAGGATTTCTGGAAAGTGCGTAGGCATTAACGTTTGATTTTCCTGTTTGGATATTGCTTCAAATTCATATTTTAACAGATTATATATTCATTTTGCAACTCTAGATGTTTGAAAAGAGTTTTTATTGAAAAAGATGTATAGAATTACACACGCGATCGACAGCCATTTGAACGCAAATGCGTGGCCGTTTTAGGAAAGTTTGCCTTTTACAATGATTTTAACAACACACCGCGAGCGCGAGGTCGGATTATGGTTGCCCGAATTTCGGAGGCGAATTTTTCATCCGTCGTTTGCGGATAGAAAGTTAGCGATTCGCGTGCAGATGATTTTTACTCCGGTTTTCGTGTAGTGTGAAAACGAAGCGCACAGCACGGTGGATGGCGAGAATCATGAGCCACACGACTTCGGCTAATCGAAAAAGGAACCGATTACTCGCGATTCCGAGAAGAATCGATCGCCCATAAGAAGTCGCGGATACCGCCATTGGATCGCGACATCGCGCATCACGTTACAATTCGTCATAACGACTCCCGAACCGCGCGTAACTATAAATACATATAATCGACCTTGATCGTCGCACATATGCTCAGGTTTTATCTGAACAACTGGACGGCGATACGAAAGAATGCTTCTCTTAATCCTAATCCTAACCTACTTAAAAAATAATCTAACTTATAGCTAATATTGGTAATACAATTATCGCACCGGCGTATAAGATGATCTAAGCATCCCGTACGGCATAGGGTACGGCTTCGACCAGCAATTTACACATTTGCGTTAGTGGCCGTTGGTAGCTCGATCGCGTGGTTTTGATGGTGAAAACGCGCACTCGTCCGTCGGTACACGTGACTTACGCGGGCTAGTTCCCATTTTGTATGCGGGAGGTTTGGTTGCCTTACTATGACAACGTCGTCGTCATTAAGGTTGTCGCGCACCATACACCACTTGTGGCGCTGTATATAAATACTCCCTTGACCACATTTGCCAAAAAAACCTCAGCCATGCGGCGAGTGCGTTACCAGCGTTTCAAATAATTATCAGCCTTATCGATTATCGAGGGCTCAGGGATACCCAAGATCGGTGCACCGATAAAAAAGTGCCCAGGAGTCAGTGCTAACGCGTCGCGGGGGTCGTCCATCAGGAGGCATATCGGTCGCGAGTTTAAACACGCTTACACCTGTGATAGGAAGGTGAACATCTCCTCCAACTCAAGCATTTTATCGCCGATCACTCTACGCAGGTGGCGTTTCGCGCTCTTCACACCAACTTCCCATTATCACTCATGACTGTCCTCGGCGTGCCTCGTCTAGAGACGAATCTGGTAAAGGCGGCCAGGAACGTCTCCGTACTGTAGCCGAGAGAGAACCAATTCGAGGTGAATTGCTCGGGTACACAGGCACACGAAGACGGCGATATACGCCTTATGTTACCTTTGGCCTCTCGACAATTGCTAGGACAGAAATAAGACCGGCGTAGTCGACACCGCAATGGGCGAAGAGCCTGGCTGGTGTGACTCGACGCGCGGGCAAGTTGTCCATGATTTTATAATAGTCATCGCACGTGCGCGAACGCATGGGATGTAACGATTTTACGCTTTTAAGACGAAACGCTCTAACGGCGTTTCGTGTCTTTAAGAGCCAGTACTTCTGACGAAGAACGCGAAGTGTCAGTTGAGCACCGCCATGGAGGCAGATCAAGTGCATGTGACGAATAATCAGTTCGCTAACGCGGCTAGGGGGTAAAATTATCGGGTGTTGCTCTTCATATGGCAGCGCTGAATTGGCAAGCCGGCCTCCGACTCGTAGTGTACCGAAGACGTCGATAAAAGGGGTGAGTTTGGAGAGTCGACTGCTTATCGGAATCATTTGATTGCGCCTTAGTGCGCATATCTGGTCGAGATATCCCTGCCGTTGAGCAGTTCGAATCCAAAATCTTCGAGCATTCTGGATTTCTTTCGCGAAGCTGTGGTTCTCGGCTGTGCCTGATCGACAGCGATGAACGAACCGTAATATATACGCGGTAATTCTTAAAAGGCGGGGTCACGACGAGAATTTCGAGGGAAGGTCCCATTCTTCCACCGTAACGTGAGCGGAGAGGATGATCATGAATGTGATAGACAATAGACAATAGATTTAAGGGAGTGGGCGATCAATTAAAATTCATTAGTTCAAGAGCGTATATGCTTTACGGCCAACATGCTTTACGAAGACATTCGTCGCCAACCGAGTCGCCGATATTCAGACTCGACTGCCAACGGCCACTTGGCGACAGGTGCGGAAAATCCCGCGGATGTCGCGTCTCGTGGAGTGGCTGGTAACGATTTAATTGAGCACCCTATCTGGGTATGGATCATGAATGTGATAGACAATAGACAATAGACAATAGATTTAAGGGAGTGGGCGATCTATTAAAATTCATCAGTTCATGGGCGTATATATTCCGTTAGGGTTTTAAATAGTAACCGATCAATTTGGTAGGTTGACACAACCGGCAGTTCGCTAACGTCGCAGTACTCGCAGCTAATCAAAGGTTTGTAAATATAAACAATAACATTTATTAATTCTTTATTATGCATTAATAAATCTTCAATTATTTACATGAATAAAGCTTAAAAGAAAAGTTATAATTTTGTTTTATTTATAAACTACATTTTGTAATTTTTAAAATATTTTACATTTCACTTTTATATATTCTGAAAAATTATTTTATTATTATGTTATTTTATTAACTTATTTTTTTATATAATGTTTTCTTTTTTTCAGATGAGAACTACGGTAGAACATTTCGCTTTAATTCTCGACTATTGTGAGCAGCATATAGCGAAATAATTACGAACAAGCTGGTAGGAGCAAGAGGCAAAGACAACTTGCAACGACAGTGGTTAACTCTTGCCACTGTCGTTTAAGTTTTATTCATTTAAAGAATTGAAAATTTATTAATTCATAATAAAGAATTAATAAATTTTATTGTTTATATTTACAAACCTTTAATTATCTGCGAGTACTACGACGTTAGTGAACTGCCGGTTGTGCCAACCTAACAAATTGATCGGTTACTGTTTAAAACCCTAACGGAATATATACGCCCATGAACTGATGAATTTTAATAGATCGCCCACTCCCTTAAATCTATTGTCTATTGTCTATCACATTCATGATCCATACCCAGATAGGGTGCTCAATTAAATCGTTACCAGCCACTCCACGAGTCGCGACATCCGCGGGATTTTCCGCACCTGTCGCCAAGTGGCCGTTGGCAGTCGAGTCTAAATATCGGCGACTCGGTTGGCGACGAATGTCTTCGTAAAGCATGTTGGCCGAGCCCGCCTAGTACCACAGTGGAGTCAGGGGTACGTTCGGAGGGTAGAGTTCGCGCATATAAACGATAGCCGCATACGCGCGACTTGACGCATCGGCAAAGCCGTGTAATTCTGGTCGACAGTTGCCGTCATTTTGACCAGTCCAACGACTAATCGACAAGCGAGATATTGTCGGTAAATCGGGCCAGTTCGCTTCCCATTATGCCGCCAAATCGTCCGGGATAAGACTGTCCCAATCGCATTTACGGAGCCATAACTCTTGCATGAGAACCTTGGTTCGACATAAAATGGGCGCTACCCACTCTAAGGGGTCAAACCATTTTGCAATCTCTGAGAGCACAAGACGTTTTATAGATGGGAACCGGTATGATGCGTTTACGGTAAACCGAAACGTGTCGGATGCCTGGTGCCAGCTGACGTCCAGCACTTTCGTGCTTCTCTCGCTGTCTAGAGGGAGCGGAAATGAGGGGTCGGAAGGTTCCGTGGCGAAGTCCGTCAAGAGCGGACCGTTTGAGGCCCATTTCTTCAGAAATATGCATTAAATCGATAATGTCGTCGCGCAAGTCGCGCAGGGGTTGTATGTCGTCAGCGCCAAAGAATAGAACGTCTACGTGCGAGTCTTCTTCAATAACACCAGCGGAACTAGGGAGACGAGCGCGCTCATCATGAGTACCGTAAGTGACTATTGCTAGTCGGTACTCCGACACATCGTCGAAGGGAGAATCTCGCCATAAAATTCACTAGTAATCTCGATCGTCGGGATGCACGAGAATTTGGCGGAACAACTTCTCGATGTCCGCCGTGTAAACATAACGGTGTTGTCTCCACCTCAATATAATGGGCAACAAGTCGCGTTGCAATTTTGGGCCACGTAGCGTGTTGTCATTGAGCGTACTATCGTCGCTCGATCTTTGCGATTCGTTAAACACAACGCGAATTTTGGCTGACGAGTCGTGAGTTTTGAATACCGCGTGGTGTAGCAAGTATACTACGGTTACGGTGGTAGGTGTAGACCATGGAGGCACCATATGACCGAGTTCGCGGTATTCTGTCATGAAGGTTTTATACTTGCTCGCCATCTCGGGTTTACGCGACAGCTGATTTTCTGCCTTTTCCAGCAGCCGCATTGCCGCTGGGCGGGTTACGCAAATTTGCATCGGCGTGCAGTTGAGAGGAATGTGCACCATGTATCTCTCGGACGACAGGCGTTGGTGCGTTCCCGCGAAGTGCTGCTCGCAGTGCATATCGTCTTCGTGGAGAGGGACAGGCTGCTTCAGCTCCTCGATTTCCCAGAACGATTTTAGGAGTGGCTCAATGTTCGGAACGGGCGAACAACGTAAGATGGTCGCGGTCTTCCGCAAGGTATTCGTTCTAATAGACGACCCGAAATGAAGCCACCCGAAGACGGAATGATGCGCGGTGGGTGAACCTACCTGTCCTTGACGCAAACCGTCCAAAAGAAGGTTCACGTACAGAGCCGCACCGATTAAAAGATCGTTGGTTGTGAGACTCGTCGGATCATGATCTGCCAACGGTAGTTTCAACGTCAATTTATGCAACACGAGAGCACTCACTGCTAGCGCGGGGCCCTTGGGGGCTTGGGGAATTTGGGCAAAGTTATGCGCGATATAGAGACAGACTTATTTTGTGACGGAAGGTCACTTACCTTCGCATTTTGCAGTGTGGACGCAGCATCAGTAGTATTTGGAGTCAACTTAGCTACATGTGAAGTCATGAAGTCCGATGCTCCCAGATACGTCTCTTCAGCGGAGAAGAAAAGACTGCTGACGAAGTACGGTTCGGTGGCCCTGTCTTCTGGAGTCACCAAAAGTCACCAAAAGAGCTCTGCATTCAGCTCCATTATCCGGTCCCAATATTTCTCGACGTTGTCCCGTCTGCTGCGTGCGATGGCTAATGATAAATTAGCTTTTCTAATTTTTTAAAAATTGTCCACAGCTCTTGCCAGGAGTCTTCTGGATGAGAGCAGCATCATATGATGAACAATGTTGAACCAGTTCCTTTTGAAGTTAAAAGCGTTCGATCTCAAAACGGCGCACTGTCGCTAGAACGTCGAACGGCAGTGGATGAACCTCATGCACGGCGGTAGTCGGCAACGGTCAGCTGCGCTGAGTCACTCGTATTGCCACTTGTAAGCTTACCCACTCGCGGGGCGGGGAGATTCTAATGGAGACTGCGTTTAGCGAAGTCGCTGGCGCTCGGAGGAGCGAGGCGTGCGTCACGAGCGATTCCCAGTACTCGCGAATCTCTTCCTCTTGATAACGAACTGCTGCCCGTGGTGGTGTGCGTACTCATTGCGTGTGTGAGGCTACACGCGAGTAGTTTGACATTGGAGGGGAGAATTCCTTTTCTCTTTCTCACGTGTTTGTGGAAAATCCACGGATTTCGCTTTTCGTTCTACTGACTCCCTCATCGACCACGAGCTACGATTCGCTCGACTGACTAATTCCTCAACAACCGCGGCCGAAAACGAGTCGGTCGAAAACGAGTCGGTCAAATCGCGGATCGACGCGCATCGAAAAGGAAAAGGACCGAACACCAAAGTTGCCGGTGCCCGCTCCTACCATCACCTCGTCTTTCTCGAATCGCCATTTCGCTCGTGATTGAAGTGTGGGCATTTATTCATTGACCCACCTACGCCAAAACGATTCCTACATTTGGCGTACTAACTGCTAACGTGATAACCGTGCTTCGACGAGATCCAGCATTGTCGGTTCGGGTAGAGTAATTGCGGTGCCAATCAAAATATGGCCAAGTGTTTGAGCCTGGTTATCATTGACGGAATCCGAGAGTGGTGCAATCGGTCGCGAATTGAGGCATGCTTCGGTCTGTGCCAAAAAGTTAATAAATTCTTCAACCGGCAAAATATGAGCTCCGATGATGCAGCGCATGTGAAGCTTGACTTCTCAGAGACCGCCGAAATGTGTCTCGGGAGAGGGGATGAAATGCCACGTGACACCGTCCTGATTTCACATTATTCAATTTTAAAAATGGAAAATTTTAAAATAGGAGGTAAAGGGATCTCTAATCACATTAAGTGTATATGAATTCTATGAATTCAGTTGTTAGTCAAGGGATTTTGTAATGTAAAGTTTACATATAAACTTATCGAAGTTACAATTACGCGCAAGTTAATAAATTTGAAAAAATTAAAAATGAAAAGCAGTCCTTATATTAAACGAAAATTTAAAACTCAACGTTTAGATCCAAAGTGCGGATCCCCTTCAGAAATAAATATAAGGATAAAGGAATCGGAATTTTCCCCCGCTTTAATAACATTGTCTCTTCGCGGGTCGGCTCTCGGGTGGAGAGGTAAAGGATGGACAACACAGATACAGTAACATGACGGAACAGACACCACTACACCCACCCAGAGACAGTCCCCCCTACCCAAATGTCAGTATCGTCATCAACCTATTCGGGGGTCTATGCCGTAGCAAGTGTGACGCCGATATCACCCCATCTTTATCCGAGGTAATGCCCACAACACAGCGATCGCGGAAAATCGCTGACGGTACCGGCTACTGTCGATCGAGGTCGATCGACAGCGGTCCCGAGTTCGTACCTTCGCCAGCAATGTTTATTTTCTTTATTTATTTTCATAAATTCGGAAACACATTGCCAAACGGGGATTCGAACTCAGGACCTTCGCGAAATTCAGTTCGTGCGAACTAAGCTGACGACTTAGCACGCACGACCATCTCGCCGCTTTAACGATTTATTGAATCTTTAGATCCTTCTAAAATTAGTATTTATTCACTCTGGAAATGGACTAGAAAGATAAAGCGACTTCAATCATTTTTCCCATCTATAAGAAAAAGTGACGGATACTAGGCAAGGACGGATTTTGATAAAGCTGATGCTTTTGATGCACACCTAGCAGAATCCTTCGAACCTACGCCCAAACAGCTATCAGATGAAGAAGAAAACAACCTAATTCAAGGAATCCAGATTTTTCCTGATGACGATACACCTATTCCTAGTATAAAAATCAATGAAGTAGTGAATTAAAAATTTAAAAATTAAGAAAATAAAACAAATCAGGACTTGGGGAAAATGTTTGTATATTTATATTCTTCTCTGTCGTTTACTGTTACACTCTGTCGTTTCACGATAACGTATCACTCTGGCTATGACAGTATCGATGGAAAGATCATAAAATTACTACCCATTAAAGCAATAAGATTCATTACTTTACTGATCAATGCTAGCCTTCGTTTGTCCTACTTTCCGAGTCATGATCTTAAAACCCGGCAAAGACCCAGGGATGGTCTCGTCATATAGGCCTGCTACCTATTCTAGATATAATTCATAAAAAACTATTATTAAATAGAATGAACATAATAGTTAATGAACTCTTTCCTGAACATCAATTTGGCTTCAGAAATTATCATGGCACCACTAAACAAGACAATAGACATCTGAAATCATCAAAGCTATTGAAAATAAAAAGTATTGCTCGGCTGTGTTTCTGGATGTTGCCCAAGCATTCGACAAGGTATGGCATGAGGGACTAATAATGAAACTAAATAACTAAATAAACAAGGGTACGATTAATACGTTCCACTGGGTTTGCTTGGGGGTAATACCGAGTTGTCGTAAGTACGTTTGAAAATGCGAACTTTCATAGTTCTTGGTATTGTCCGATAAGAAGCAATGGGGGCATCCCCATCGATTAATGACGAGGGTGTCGAGGGCGGCAATAAGGGCTGCGCTAGTGGCTGCACGGAGGGGCTTGATCGCCACGTACTTAGTGAACTGGTCCATGAACACGACGACAAACCGTTTCTGACGTTTGCTCGAGGGGAATGGTACGTTTTATCCACTCCTAGGTGGCCGGTTTGAGGCCAGTCATGGGCATCGCTAAGAACTCGGAGATGGGACTCGGCAGGGAGGACAAGTTTCCACGAATCATAGTCGCTAAGGGCGGGCTCAATAATGGGGTGAGGACGATAGTAGTAAATCCGATCTCAATACGCCAATTCGGGTATTTAGAAGGGAATTCGCGAATGTTGGACATTTTCTGGGTGTACTCTAAAGGGTTGACTCGAGAAAAAAACTAAATCAAAGATACGAAAGGGGCAGAATTCAGGGGCACTAAAAGGGCGGAAAAGAAAATCACGAAAAGGGCTAAATCGCAAATATGCAAAAAAAAAGGTGGGGAAAGGTCAAAATCGCAGAAAAGGGGTAAATCGAAAATAGCCGAAAAGGGGGGAAAATACCGAAAATACGCAAAGGCTAAATTCGTAATTACGAGGAAAAGGGCAAAAATCGAAATCTAACGCAAAGGGCGCGATATGTCTGTTGAATACGGGCGAAATAAAATCAAATTAAAACAAAAAATAACGCAATTGCAAAATACGTATGTTGCCCAGCCCATTATATTATGTGGGCATATTACACAAATACAATCTGATATTTATAATTATTGATATTAGAAATATATCGAATGGAAAAATGGGCGCGAATGGGGGTTTTCCTCGAATCGCCGCTCACAAGGCATAGGCGAGAACGGGAAGAAGGGACACGGGAAGGAAAGGATTTTCCTGACAAACTTTTTACATTTCTGCAAAATAAATAAAGTGTCTAATAAAAAATACAACATTTTCCGGCGGTTTCCTCTATTCACTACTCGACAGGGCAAAAATAAGATAGAAATGTCGAGGGAGAAATTTAGGATTTCTCCCCACACGGGATGCACAATTTTATAACCGCAATATACGCGATTCTCCCGTTTTCTAGGCGGGGGATCTTTTATTCAACCAAATCGAAGGGCGGGAGAAAGAAATAAAAGAAATCAACACTCTGAAAAAAAGATACTATATTCCTACTTTACAATTTCGGTACGTGGGTCGCAACTTACAAAAATCCACGTAATGGGGTGTACGATCTTTCGATCGAGTATATATATGGGATTTTAAATTTGTGCTTATTTGTCAGCACTTGAACATAATTATGTATTGTATAATTGTTGTATGTCAAACAGTGTAAAACAGCGTTCGGATTTACTCGCGAAGTAATTCGGCCCT
>JAPYZR010006125.1:0-17520 GCA_030522945.1 Trichopria nigra
CGGCCAAAACCACGTGACATTACTTGATTTGCGAGTAGCCGTTGGACTTTCAGGGCCGTAGTTTGCAGGGCATAAGAGTTCGTCACATTACAATATTAATATTACAATTAGAAGAAATTGTATCAAGTATCCGTTTTACAAATAAGTCTTAATTTGTTGGGGTCGATTTAACAAAATAAAAATAAACTTATTTAGTTATTAACACAATGGAAATAATTATACTTTAATGAATCTTTTTTATATTATTATTATCATTTTTATGATTTGAATGTTAACGTATGATTCTTCAATAACTGACGTCAGATTTGTGAAAAATATCAAATGGAATATAGAAAAGACAAATGATTTTACAAATTCCTTAAAAGATAATAAAACATTATATTCTCTTTATTTAAGTAAGGGAGATTTCACTTAGAATGTAGGTTACAAGTTTCTCCACTTCTACACAGTAAATATATGTGCATTAGAAAGACGATAAACGAAAATCAATAAATAAATAACCGATAATAATGGCTGCTTAAAACAACGATGAAAATAAAAATTCTAATTATATATAAGATATGAACTATAGATCCATCTAATTAAAGATTGTTAAAATAAATGTCTAATAATAACGAATAAACATGCGAAGGGATAGTAACGAAAACCGATAAATTGGTTAAAATTGAAAATTGGAAACTCGATGAAAACGTGTAAAATACACAATAAATCAATCAAACTTAAAAATAGATTAAAACGTTGTATCGCTTAAGTGTCGTGTAGTATTATGAATATGATAACATATCACGAAAAAGTGTGTGAAATAATATAACACATTTGTTATAAAATAATAATCGACTGCAAAAATATACAATTCCATTCGATTATCAAAAAATGTGATAACCCACGCGTGGAGATTTTCATTTCTATTTTGTGTCATTTACAACCAGAAGGAATCCGCCACGAAGACTATATACGCCAGTCTTTCTATTTCCAGGTCCTTTTCCAGTTCTCCTTTCCACTTCCTTGTCTGCACTCATGTTGTCGTCATTATTTTACATTTAAATTGGTAACGCCGAGAACTGTTGCCAGATTTATAAATATCTCACGATTAGTAGTCTGACGCGAAATCATATTTTCATTGGGTCAACGAAAGAATAAGTCGTAAAAACTATCAGACATAATAGACTCGTATGTACACGCTTATAATTTTTTTTTTCATATTTATTATTCTAATACTTTGCAGTAAAACTCACCAAAGAAATTAGGTAAGTTTTATCTTTACATTACGCACTAGACAATCCATTTAGAATTTGTTTTTTAATAAAATATGATTTAACGTATAAAGACGAATTACGAACTTATTATAAAATATGTATCCAATGCAAATACATGTATGTATGCGTATATAATATAATACAAAATATATATTAAAAGAGTTATAAAGCATTTTGAACAAATTCATAACTGTTTCGGGAAAACGAAAAAAAATAGATCCATTCATCAAAATGAAATGATTCTTGAGGTATAAAAAAACATAAAATTTCAATTTCCTTGATGTTGCTAGCCTATGATTTAGTGTAGGCTTTGGCAGTAAGCCCACAATAAGGTTTATGGCACGTCTGTCTGCCAACTTGTCTGCCTACTCGATAATTCTCTCCAGAAACGGTCTACAAATTCTCATATCCGCAAATTTATCATTCTTTTATCGATTTTCCTTTCTTCTGGATATAAAAAAGATTACATTGTTGTCCGCCTCATGATATTGATATTTTTCTATTTTAAAATGACACGTCAATATTTTAATTTTATCAGATAAAATACATACAGTCATTAATGTATAGTACAGCATGTATAATTCAAAATATCTATATAATACTGCACATTTTGAATTGACGTTATACAATATGATTTCAATATATTATAGAATATTTTTCGTTTAAATTAAAAATGAAATATTAGTTTTTAATCGCATATAAAATAAGTAAATTTTTTGTGAAATTCATTTTTTAATCCGCCAGATATAGTAGTACGGTCGGCAGATAATAAAGAATTTTTTCAATGAAAGAAATTTTTGATATCAACTGACAAATTGTATTCTTGACAATACTTCCGACGCGTATATACTCTCTTGTTAAAAATAAAGATTTGACTTATTTCTAATATTATATTCTCTTTTTCATTCTTTATTCTAATTATTGATACACAGAGACACCCTAATCTTTAAAATTCGAGATATTTTCTATGGCTTCTGTTGTGGATCACCCTTCAGATAATGTATCAATAAAGTCATCTAACAATAATAATAATAATAATAATACTCCACAATTAATAAATTTACAAAGACCGATGTTCGCCTCATTTTTCACATGACGTTAACCACTCCTTTATTTGGTTATGTTTAACTATAATCAGAGCGAAAATAAATTTTAAATCCTCCGAGATAGCGACCATCCAAGTAGATCTGATTAGGGGGAAATCTACTCGCCTGAACAGACATGAACAGATCGTAATCAGGATATACACCACGAATTTCTGTATGCAGAAGTTTTAATTTAATTATATGTAATTGAAAAAAAAAAAATTATTCATTCAATCTCAGCACCGTATAAAAATTAATAAAGCTTACATATGAAAAAATCTGGCGCTCATTCAAGAGTGATTCATGAAACGTATGAGTAAAAGTGTACCGACCGAATGTTTTCCAATTCCGCCGATATATACTCGCGCAAAGTGCGAAACTTCGCGCCGAAGCCTAAATTATGAGCGACGACTATGAATATAAATCCGTAAAAACCGGGCTTGATCCGTGAAGGCATTAATCATTTGCTCCGTCAGCCAATTTTCGGCACGTCTCGGTAGCTGGCGCAATTTTCGAATAGTTGTCGGGCTCTTGGCTCGTACTCGTATGTACGTTGGCGAGTGCGGTTGGTAATCGCGACCGCTCGATTTCTCGGGTAATTTGTCACAATCCCGCGGAACTAAGTTCGGAGTCTCTGGCATCGCGCCGCTTTGGGGTCTTGTCCCCCCCCCCCCCCCCCCCCCCCCCCTTCCCTCCGGTTGCCGGTAAAGGCGGGGGGGGGGGAAAAAGGGGGAAAGGGCCCCCCGGAGGGGGGGGGGGAGAAGGGAATGCGTGGAACCCCCCGGGACTAAGGTCGGGGGCCCTGGCCTCGCGCCGCTTTGGGGGCTTGGCCCCCCCCCCCCCCCCACTCCGCCCCATTCCTTCCGATTGCCGATAACGGCGGGGGTGGAGTAAACAGGCGAAAGAGCTCCCCCGAAGGCGGGAGCGATAAAGGAATTCTGTGAAACCCCCTGAGGCAAGACGCGGACTGTGACATGCAAATTGAATTCGGCAGCTTGCTCGTTCCTTCCTTCCTCCCGCGTAGGATATGCATACCTTATTTGTTCACGATCCTCGTTTACATGCAAATATCGGATTGAATTAGTCGCGAGCAAGCAGCAGTTTCTCGTGTCCCGACCATCTGCCGATTTCGGTCGCTAAATCGACGAGCTGATGCTTTTACGATCTCGACCCTCTTTTTATTCATCGTCCCCCCTATCTGTTCGATCATGAAGCCAGCGGATTCGTGGACATCGACTCTTCAACAGTTGTCCTTGTTTTAATACATGCGATCTGCATCAAAGACAAAGACTTGATAGATGGAATCATCCGTTAAGTCAAGAACCGTGGGCGATGTCCACATCATCCGACGACGATCTATGAGACCGCAGCTATTTTGGCTTTGTTCAATGTTCTTCTTACAATCCTCACCAAGGATGTAAGAAATAAAACAAAAAAAACTATTCTTCGCTATTAAGTTACAAATGAGGTTCCCAGATCTGTATATTGTGCCATGTCGATTTAGAGATTTGGACCAATGGCACGAAAGTGTGTAGTAACATTACTGTATTACGGCTCTCATCTCTCATTCAACGCGCGCAAACATGACGAGTACGCGTCTATTTCTTTTATTTAGATGTCCTTGGTATCTTCGTTCAATATTAATGCGGTCCTGGATTGTCCCCAAACGATATGGCTAGAATCTCGTTGTCGGTTCTCACTTCTTCACGATGAGGCCTGAACGACCTTGATGATGGATAGCGCAATCGAACAACCTTCGTGTTCTGGAATAATTCCTCGGAATGCTGCCCGACTGGATGACCTCTGCAGTAATTCGCATAATGACGTGATCTGTGGAGCAATTAGCAATTTCGGGTACATTTAAGCAAACAAACTACGATTTAACGGTCGCAAACAGACAAGAAAGTCTCAGGAAGATAACGGTAACGCTCGAATCCAATTATGTTCTTGTTGTTGACGACGTTGTTCCTTTCTTCAGTTTTATCTTCTTGTTCAATCTTATTGGCCGATCCTATCAATTATATTAAATTCTCAATCCGTGGACTTATCACTCGGCGAGCTGTTCAAAAATTGAAGTCTTGTGTCTCATATGAATGAAACGCACCGACCGTTTTCTTCGTCTCCTCCTCTTTAATCCCTCTAAAGAATTCGGAAAACTTCCGAATAGTATCGAATGAAGATTTTGGACGTAGCATTTTCGTGACCATAGCTTAATTTATTGATAAATATATGATCTTAAAGTTAATGTCGAATACACGAATTCCCACGTGGTAAATGCGTCTATTATATATAAAATATATATTATCTGTATATAAAAGGTTAGCGTTAGCAAATTATTCGTTTTCATTGGAGTTCAAGTCTCTTGTTTTAGCAGTAATATGTGACTATCGATGGTCATCAGTTTTACGGTCTTTTGAGAAAACAAACATCAAAAACCAATTTGTCAAATAGGTTGGTACCCCAGAATTTCATTAACTACCCTTTCGTTAACGGACGATTGCTGTTGGATCGAATGGCCATCGGCGAGCCACTGAAGGGCACTTTGATGAGGAGACTCGCATTTTCACTTTTAGCCATCTCCATAGGACAATAATCTAGACTGAGCCTAAGGTCTGGTGTTCAAATATTTAATTGAAATGTTTGCATGTATTTTATTTATAAGAGATTGCAGAAACCTTCATCCGTTCTTAAAATATCCAGGACGAATGCATTCAATCACAATTTTAGCAGAAACATATGACTTATTTTAATATACCTAGTTTGAATACAAGTAAATTATATTTGCTCGTCACAAAGTATTGGACCACTGTACACGTTGTCATTGGATTAATGATGTTATAATTAACCAAGTCCTACGAATACGATTGCTTAAAAAAGTAACAAAACCTCTCTTGTTAGGACTCTTTTATTTTTGATATACGATGTTTGATTGGGTATCTCGTGACACACTTCAATAATTGAAAAAGAAACTAAATACGGTCATTATTCTCTATTGTCAACAAAAAGTAGGGCTGAACTTCTCCAGATTCATCAATCATATCTAAAACGGAACGAGATGAATGACGAACGTAAAGATGGAATTGTGTGACATTTTAATTTCCGGTGTTTCCAATTTTCAAATTAGCTTTGAAAGTTCCAGGGCTTTTTGAAATGAAATATCTGAATATGCCAGTTGTAAACAAAGGAACAAACGGATGGGGAGAAAAGGAGTCAACGAAGTATGCATTTGCACTATGCCCCGTAATGTATATATACCCTTACCTTTCTTCCAAAAGGGGAGGTTTTCGCTTTCCGTATAATGTAAGAGAGACAGTAGGCAGTACATATACTTTCTTGCCGGGGAAAAGCAGTACACTTTACGTGCATGCGGTTCTGTCTTCCTTATTAGGTCTCTTTGATGATTTCGCGCTCGCTTACACTCGTGCTTTCAGACTCGGCGCAATCGAGGAAGTTTCGCTAAAGCTTCAGCGCGAGTACTTTGAACTCTGTAGAAAATATCTCGGATGATTTCAAGATGTGTGTATACGTAAATTTACGAACGTACTTCAAGCCCTTCGTGGAGAGTAATGCACATTGATACTAAAAAGGCTTCTTGCAGCGCCGATGCGAGATGAGAGATGATAAGCGACACTAAGGGCGGGGACAAGTTTTTGCTTTAACGACAAAAAAAAAAAAAAAAAATGCATGCAAAAACTTTAATAAAGACTTTCAAACAGAACTAGAAATAGATATTATAAATATTTCCAAATAATTTCAGATACAAGGTGCATGGTTCATGAATTTCATTTAGTTATTCATTGCACATTTTTAGAAGTACAAATAATTTGACCATCATTATTGTCAATCACGATGAACATGACTAGATTTAGTCGAATATTATCGCATTATAGTATAATGCAATTATAGAGCATCTACTATTTTCCGTGTAGAAAGTTTCAATTAATATTAATAATGAATACTTTTCAATCCTAAACGAATAGTCAGTTACTGTCATTTATTAAACATTCCTTCCATATATCATTTGTTCGAGAAATTTTTCTTTTTTCTACGCTCATATTAAACAAATGAAACCTACAAAAAATATATACAAATCTAACTTGCGAATATACGAAATACCCGCAGCAAATCATCAGGAATAAAACATTTTTTTTTTTTAAATGAAAAGTGTAAGAAAACATAAAGGGTTTCAACTCGATATCGTAACATCGCCTTTAAAAATTTTACACGGGAAACAAATTCCCATCGCAAAATCACATTCAAGGAAAAAGATATTCCCCATAGGCACAATATCCCTGGCGTAAAAAATCTATTGGTATTTATTCCGCTTCGAAACACTTCGTCGCAGCGGAGGCTCGAGCCGATGGGCGCTCGCCTTGAAAAAAGGTCTCGCGGATTCTCCATAAATAAGCCAGCGGTATGCGGATATTATTCTATCGTGCCACGACGTAATCCGATCCGCACCAATCGAAAAGAAAGCATGTAGAGTTTCGATCGAAGAAAAGCGAAGGGAGAAAAGGGCCCAAGTATAAGAATAAACATTAAAAAGGAGATGATCCACGTAAATGGGATGCAAAGAGGAGTGGCGGAAAATCTCGCCGACTTAGTATCGGAAAAAATGCATCGTAAAGCGGGCAAACGGATAAGGAGCCGCGGAGAAAGGAGGAAAAGTACGCTGTAAAAAAGACAAAGGGGAAGTAGGGACCTAACAATGAAAAAACAGGAAGTGTACGAGGAGGAGTTAATGAGAATGCAGATGAAAGTGCAGGAGAAAGATATTGGTGTGTGAAGAAAAAGTCAGAGGTGGAGAGCAAAAAGGTCGAGAAGATGTCGGAGAGCGGGAAAGGCACATTTATATACCAAAGGGAAGCGGGTGGAGCAGTAGTGGCTGAGGAGGGGTATACTGGGAGTAACTGCATATTCCAGACTTGCGTGGGCTACAGTGATATAGGAACGTAATGACACAACAAGAAACCCATAGCTCTTCATATTATGCACGCAATTAGCGGCGGTAGTAAAATTCCCATTTGCTCTTGGTCTTTTCTACTCCGTTTCTCTCGTTCCCCGTCTTTTTATATTTTCACTTGTCTTACCTTTTGGCCAATTGTCTGACATTTTAGGCATTATAACACTTGTTTTCACTTCACACTTTGTCGTATTTTGTGACATTTTTCCTCTCTGTTTATTACTGTAATATTTTATAAGCTCGATCTTTCTTCAGAAAGATTTCGTTGACTCTAAAAATACAACTGCAACAGCCAGTATCATTTTAAAATCCAAAATACTACAATAACAATGTCGGAAGCTGTATTTTCGATATAACTGTCTTTACTAGGAAATACTCCACAATTATATGTTTAATAGCTTAATAATTACCAATCAAAATTGTGCCACTTTTTTTAAATGCCATTCACTGCATATTCTATAACATGAACTTTTAGAACATGTTTATATTTTATTTTTTTCCTTTTCAATATCTCTACAGTTTTTTACCCTTTTGTTAATATTTTTAGTGTACCTAGTAATTGAACGCTGTTAACAGTCAATATCAGCGCATGCGTTTAAATTAAAGCAAGTGCTGAAATTGCCCGTCCATAATATTGTGCGCAAGCAACGGCATAATTATTCGTGTTCCGGAGCTTAACGGCATAAACGTTTTGACGACGATGCGGGACATTTATAAGCAGCGTAACAATCATATACGTATAAAAAGCCTGACTAATTGCTGAAACCAGTTAATGGCACGCTCGTTGAAAAGATCGAATGCTACGCGAAGACGACTTGCATTCCGACTTCTGTACACGGCGAGGTGTGGTCGTTTCAAGTAGCAGCAAAAACACCTTGTTTCTCATTAATTGTTTCAGCTTTTTATTATTTCAACATTGATGAAATACATATATACATATATATATATTTATTTATTTATTCCGTGAGATATCAATTTTCGTGTTCAGAAAGCGAAAATAGTTTCCTTGCGAAATTATATTAGTCCGCAATTCTTGAGAATAAGATTTGAAAAATCAACTTTTCTTGAAACGTGATTGCTTTTAAGGCATTTGAAAAAATACGCGTTCCTGTCCTTCTGGCGTCGGGACGGTGGTAATGGTAATTTCCTATCTAATTTACTACTGCGCGAAAATGAGGAAATTTCCAGCAAAAGATGAATTTTATATAGTTCATGGAATTTGAAATGAAGTGGCACTGCAAAATTTCAACTCTACATTGACACGATTTTCAACAAGAGAAAAACGTGCTGCATACAAAATAGCGATTGCGATTATTATAGATGTAACTTCGAACATTGCAATTTTAATTCGTTAGTAACTGTTCCGTACAACAATTGAAATTTAACAATTTAACAATAATAATAATTTATATAATATTCACAGTATTCACTTTACCGTGATCGAGTATCAAAATTTTAACTACAAAGTACATATCTCGATTTCAAATACAGTTACGTAATATTTGATTTCACGATATGTTTTAAATACGAAGGCGAATCAGTACGAATATATCACTGCGAAAAAGCACAACTTACGTACATACGCAGTCATTATAGCATTTGTTGTAATTCAGCGGAAACTGTCACGATCGCTGTTACGATTGTTAAATTTGAAATTGGTTTTGTAGTATCTCCTTTCCCCTGTTTCAGACGGCAGGCATGTTTTAGTTTATCTATCGCATTATCTATTACTTTATCGAGTAAAAAGGGGACTTTTCCAATACAAGTGTGACAAAAAATACGATCTGCATCACTGGTAGAATTGGCAATTTACCCTTGTTCAATTACCACCCGCGATAAATTTCTCCCTCGATAGGAATTTCAAACTTTCTGCCCTTGATGCACAATGCACTATGAGCCGTGCATTTGCTCGTATCGCAGTGAATGTTTACTGTTTATAAGCATGTCTTTGTTTAACACTGATCTTATTTATTTTTACGTGTTATTTACTTACGAACCAGTTAATTTTAGTATGGTCATAATTACGATTATTACAATCTCAACAGCGCGTACTTAACAATCACATAGTAACTTTCCTCGGCAATACAATTCGTATTGCCGAGGAAATTCGTTGTGTGATCTTTAATTATGTCGTGGTTTACTTTATATTTTTTATTTGGGCATCGACACCGTACAGTTTATTTAATATGGTATGTAATATATACTGAACAAAAATGCTAAAATTCACTTGATTCGAATGAAACAGTTTGTGATATGGGATATTATATAGAAAATTCGTTTAGAAGCAACAATCATATAAGACCTTCTCGAGCTTATAGAAGTAATTACAAATATTTTTCTTTAATGTGCTGTGAATCAGAAAGTGATAATTAGTCAACAATCACGTTTTGGGTGTAAAAATTTAAACTAGCATAGTATTGTTTGCAAAAGAAGCACATATATATATATATATATATATATATATATATTACATATGAGCGATAGCTCAATTCATTCCCGTTTCTATTTGCAGTGCATTCGTCATTTAGAATTATATAAGAAATGCTAATATCGCGTAAAATTTTATAAGGCCTAAATGAAATTAATCTTTCATTTTCTTACAATGAAATACGCTTATTCAAACTTTTGTACCCTGGTAGAAATGAAAACATTTTTTAGCTAATTCTTAGACAAGTCAGATATTTACCATGTTAAAAGCATAGGAGAAATGGATAGTGTAAGAAAAAGCAAAATAATTTTTAACGAATTTACACTTGCAATTTTCAATCTTTCTAATTTCAAACGATTTTACTGAGCTTACACATTCATCAATTTATTTTATGTCTCTCAGATATCTTTACTTTTAATTAATAAAAACAGAATGCCAACGAACAGTAAAGATATTTCGGTTATAAACGGTTTTATTTTCGTATATTAGTGCATAATAAATAAGTTGAAAGTTCTGTGGATATATGCGTATATAAGAGGCACTATTTCGATAACGAAATAACATCAATGGTACCTGGACGACTTGGATTTCAGTTATTATTGTAACAACTAAAATTATTGCAATTGTACATGTGCAAATTATGCGATCGTATTTGCACATTCCACAGGCAAATTTCGCAACATACAAAAAGGTACGATTATTGCAATCATGACTCCCTTAGCAATTAAAACTGCTGTTTCTTTTCGTTATTTCTTGCTCTTAAATCTTGACTATCCTTGATTAAACATAATTTTAAGGATACGCATGTTTTTGATTGAATATTTCATACAGCCTTATATTTTACAAAAGAAATATCGTGAACGTTCACATTAACGTGAATTACTTTCTCGCGACACTCGTGATTAACAAAAATAAAAAAAAAAGGTTCGTCCTCATCCAGCCGATTCTTAATGCCGCCATTAAGGCTTTCGATTTCGAAATCCCATTTACCGGCAGATCAGTCCGAGCACATCTGGTCCTTTAATCGGATAATTATCGTTAGTCGATGGCACTTAAGAAGTCCTCAAACGGCCGTGTCGTTTGGGACTCGAAGAGGAAGAATCGCGAGGATTAGGTTCTCACGAATGAACTTTCGAGTGCGGCAATCTGCAAGTGTTCGGCGTGATAAAAAAGCTTTTCATAATTTTCAATTTTTACGCTACACGAATTTTTGCGTTACGCAAGAAACTCGAAGAGTGATGCTGTTAACGTTAATGCTGGAATTATGATAACTACCGACCGATAGGAATGTTTTACGACCGCGACGACTCTATAAAGTTATTCCGCTGCTGCTATACGGGCAACAACTACCGGCTATTTGCGACCGGTGATAAATACCTTTCTTACTCTCGTTTCAGACTGAAAGGTTAAATCGTATAGGCCTATACATATCGTGGTGAAAAATAAAATATAAAATATAGTAGGTCTGCATAAGAATCTTTTTTCGTTGAAAGAATGCATTTGAGAGAATACATCGCAATGGGTAAATCCGATAAACAAATAACACATATCAAATATTACACTAAAAAAATGAAGACCAAAAATGAAAATAATATCAAACTATAATTATATAATGAAGTATTCATGCGAATTATAATTACATCGATATTACATTCCAGTTTTCGATTTAAATGTAGTTAATACTGCACTTGTATTGACGAACATAAATCATCAACAAACCAGATTCATCGAATAAATCCGGAAAGTTCAATTTACATTTTTCAAAGTATAATTCATGGGAGCTAAACGAGTCTCAAAGAGGAATGAATATATAGATAGAGAGAGGAAAATATCGAGGATTCAATGAGCATTAGCATCACTCAAACGAAATGTACGGTAATCAAATTCATTGATTGTCGGGAATTATAACCGGACCATCATTAATATTTAGGACACGAATAGTTCATTAGTGATTCCACAAATTCAATAGCGAATCTAGGTAGGCAGTACGAAAGGTTTAATGCCTAATATTTTGCGTGCACACACGAACACCACTTTCGCATCTGTATAATTGGTCGAGAGCAGTTGGCGATGAAACGAGTTCGTTAAACTGCAAATGAACAATTAGCTGCACGTAACTGGTAATAAATAATAGACATCGATATGTACGGGATAACGGCAAATATCGGTTGAAAGCTTGTGAATTTCGAATTTAAAGTGAATGAAACTTGTTGGGATGACAACTGACCGACTTTTATATATATATATATATATCGAACCGATATTCGACCCTTTAAAAGTTTTCTTATTATTCTGCATTACTGTGACTATACATATAGTTTTAAGTTGGCTTAATTAGATCTGATTAGTTTTTGGGAAATATCCACACTAACAGGGCGAGGGAGGAGGGGGAATCCAAAATATATTATCGCGGGCTTTTTCTCGTGTTGCTAAGTTCAATACTTCAGTCCAACGTGCGATATGATGGAGAAGTTTTGAAAATGTTCATATTGCATTTTATTTATTAACATGAATTGTCGAATTCAACCGAATTTTATCTGGCCTAAATTTCAATTTAATATCTCTAATTTCAAAAAAAGAAGAAAAACAATGTCCTTTATTCGTCGAACGTCTGCGTGACATCTATACAAGCAAGTTGTCCTCAGATGAGTCTGTCCATCTGGGGCTGCTCGGTTATTGCAGGCTTGTGAAAATATATTGATAAGCTTTTCCGCGGAAATTTCTACTTGCCATGACAGGAACATGACCGGGTCAAACTCAATGCTCCAATTGACGGGCAAGAAAACGGAAAAAATTATAAAAGATGGTCCAAGAGACTATCGTCGCTCAGCGAATAACAATGAGGTCAAAAAGAGCTTACCTCCACACTCGCCGAGGAGCACATGTTTTTCAAGTAGCATCGTACCGGCTCTTCTGTTCGGCTCGTATACGAATCGTTTGAGCATCTGGACATGAACCTTTTTCTAAGATTCCCTTGAGTCCGGATGCGGTAACTTGGTCGAGTCTCTGCAACCACAACTATGAGCTCGTCCTCTAGGCACAATGCCTTGTTCGCCACACAAACTTTTTGCCTTGATTTCAATACGAGAAAGCTCCTCTCTGGTTCTTGCTCGCGTTCGATCTGCCGTTCGCCAGCCATAAATCTGTTTCTATTCTGGAATACGAAGATAAAAAGAAATTAAATTCAATAAAAAAATAATATGTTTTATTTCTAACAAAGTCCCGTCAATTCATCAAAAATGGTAAAGCAATTTTTAAAAAGTTGAAATAAAAAATATCTGAATTTGTGCTTTCCAAAAATACAATGAAAAAACAATGAAACAATACGATCCAATAACGAAAACGTACGTCAACTGGTGAACGTTTGCGATTTGTTAGGTACGCAATTCCGCCGGCGCAAGCTCAAGTGCGTGAGAGTTATAGTATTGATGTCGATAAAAAATAACACATGCATCCAATGTCGTGTGTTAATGCATTCGTTTATATCACGAGCGCATGTTTGTTTTGTATGTTATAAAAACTACAAAAATATATCCAAAACTCCTGCATGTTCCCACTTTCAAAAAAAGAAAAGAAAAAACATTAAAGAAAATAAATAGAAGAAAAATACATATGTCAATATCGGAGAAAATTAAAATTTTCTTAAAAGTGTTTATATTACATCGAGATCATTAACTTTGCACCTCTATAAAATCAATTTATATAACAAATGTTCTTTTATTAATAAGACCGATCGAGGTTAACCATGTACGGCGCAAGAAGTTTCATTGTAATCTGTTTCTTCCTTTTCCCATCCTCTTTCTCGACGGTTGTCGAGGCCGATTGATTGAATTTGCAGAGTTCGTTTTTCTCGGCCCACGAGTATCTTCCGTGCGTAATAGATTCTTATCCGATGTCTCAAGATCTTCGGACAACGTCTGCGATCGATCAATGCGTCCATCGACTTTTTTCTTTCATCGATCCTGTGTGAAAGTCGACCTACCGATACACACTCGACGCATCGTTAATCGAAACGAGCAATCCATTTCAATTGATCAGAGAACAAATTGTACATCCAATTTGAAGAACATGTTGTTTGATATCTTTTGTTAAATTATTTATTGCTGGTGACTGAGCCATCCTCGAGAAATTCTTGAGCATAGACAGCACATTCCATCATGAACATTAGTATATATGTAAAGGTTATATTGGTTTACGTTCGCGATTAATTAATTATTGTCGTATATATATATGTTCAATTCCAAAATTTGTTTTAATTGTATATAGCTCCAATTCAAAACTAAAGAAATAACGATAGTTTTTTTTTTATGTAAAAGTCATGAATCCATTCAAATTTTCATCTGAAGTAAAAATCTAAGTTTTTGAAAAGTCAAGTATAGTCGTCTAAAATAATTTCATAATACAAATGTATATCTGCAAATAAACCTATCTACCTATCTAAGTATTATAAGAAATAATTTTTTTAAGTACAAGGAATATTCGTTTATTCTTCTTAATTAAAAGATCAATTGCACACTGAATGTCAGATATCTGAAGTGTGCAAGCTCGAAATCTCTGAGAAATCATCTACTTTATTGAGTAATATGTCTTCACTCATTACAATACACTCTCTCGATAGTTTCTCCAATTTTTTTCAATGATCTTCGGTGATTCGTACTTGCAAAGTACTTATACCTGTATCATAACGTTTACATGGGCTTTATATACATTTTATATATAGTAGTAATTATGACGATTCAATTCAATATTGATGCCTACAAAATAGTGTTCTTAAATTCTTAAACAAATTATACATTCCGATTTGAAATTTATTTAGTCCATTTTCATTGCGCTTATTGTGTAGTAGTCAATTTTGGCAAGTCAAATATTTATTTTAAGGCTCTCATCCGAATTTATTGTACTGAATAATCTCCTCTTATCAATTGGTCGTTTAAAACCCCTCCAACAAGAAGATTTCGAAACATCATGCAATTTTTGCAGTTTAAAATTTGCGATCTTATTGCGGTGCAGCAGTAAATGTTTTAAATATATATCGGAGGTTTAGCGTCTAGTGTTCCCGACTCTGATGAGAAACCGGTGGATAGTTTCGGCATGAAGTGATTTTCCGCCGATCGTCCATTCGGCGAGTAAATCCGTCGTAAGCGATTAGTCTGCTTTGCACGAGCTTTGTTATAACTGTAGCCCAAGGCGCCTTAAATATGATAGCGTGGCCTGCATAGAAGCTGTATACGCTGTGGTACCGATACAAGCTCATTCGGGATTCCGTCTTGCAGCACCCGAACAAAGGGTATTGAAATGCATCCGCGTGTGAATATCAGCCTCCGGCGATTTACGTAAGCACTACTTGCACGAATACTTTTATTATTGGACACGTCGATTTCTCCGCAGTTGTAATCCTCGCAAAAAATATCTTTAGCACGCGTCATGCGGAATGTGTAATTCTACACCCCTGCGGGTTTTGAGGTTCGTTCCAACGGTGCGCGTGAAAGCGATCCGAGAACACCATTGTTCTGGTACAAAGGTTACGAAACATTAACCGAGTGACAGTTGCCGGAAAAAGATTTTTAATGTACACTTAAATTAAAATACATCGTTGGAGATGTTACCGCACTCTGTCACGCAAAGAAATCAGGAGTACACATCGAGAGAGCTTATATCCTGGCAGGTAGAAGCGAACTTTTTTTCAATATAGACACACAAACGCACACACCCACGTAACATTTTTTATATTTTGTGGATAAAGAATTCATGAGGAAGTAATAAACTCAGTAAACTCCTCTAGAATTAAATCAAAACTGATTTTCCCTTAAAAATTGATGATTTATTAAGGAATCATTTATCTAAATAAATGTCCAAAAAGTCCGGTTAAAGTTTTAAAGTTTATAGAGCTGACGCCTATACAGGCGTACACCGGTCCGGTACGGTATGGTCAAATGTAGAATCCTTCAAAAATGGTTTATAACAACATTTTTCATATATGTTACTTTATAATTTTCAGGGTCGCCGATTACGAATCTAAGATCAGATTTGCAAAATTCAAAATGGCGGATCCAATATGGTAAACTAGATTTTCGAACATCAACAAGTTTGTACTACATTTGGTATTATAAAATTTGTGGGGTTCCTTGTCACGAATTTGAGATCTGTTTATGAAATTCCTGAGTTCGAGAAGACGGATACAAGATTTCTACACTTTCGGGCTAAATTTGTTTTGTTATACCGTATAAAAACCTTGATATTGTTGATAATCTAGCTGCATAAAGCTTGGAGAGCAACGCGATCGCCATGACTAAAATGTCATTGTAAACAATGAAGTAAAATTAATAAATGAGATAAATAGTAATATTAGGGAAAATTATCAAATGCAAAAACTTGACAATATTTAAAGAAGTACTGATTATTATTACAAATTTAAATAGCAACATTACTAAATGTAATTTAAAGTCAATAAATTTGATAAACCCTGAATTAAATAAATGACAGTAAAATTTATTAAAATACTTAAAAAACCATTATTAAATGTATTCATTAATATTATGTAATAAGCTAAATAATCAAAAACATGGTGGTAGTACTGAAAGAATTTAATAATATGAGAAAAGTTGATGCGATTGATCAAAGACCATTTATAATCTCTCGATATTAATGAATGAATGAGTTGAAGAAAATAAGCATTGCAAGTAAAGAAGGGAATTTCATTATATATTTATTTAATATCGAATTCTGTTTTACTTAGTTTATTTCCTATTGGATTTTAATGTCGACGACGTCCGCTTAATACGTGCAATAACTAAGTTTTAAAAAACATCATATATGGGATAAATTGGAACAATTGTCAATACAACCAGTCACACATATATGCATAAAAATAAAAATGTTATGAGAACGTAACATATTTAAAACATATGTGAAAAAATCTTTTAAAATTTAAGAGCTTCGAATAATAAGGTGGTGTATATATTATTGCAGCTGATGAATGCTTGCATGCAATGATAACTATCAAACTTTATAAGGAACTTGATCAATTGATATAGTGACTAAAATTTTAGAGATGGATGTCTACCTGCCTTTGAATATAAAGGCGTGAACTACCTCTAATCACTAGGGGACATTTCTTTAGAGAGCCCTTCATCTCTTTATATGCTTTGACGCATTTCAAGAAAGTTCCTTTATGTAGCCTTCTTTACGACGTAAATAATGATGATTGACAATCCGAGATGTCGATTCACTGCGTTTTTTCATATCTGAAAAGGGGTCCTAAACTATAGAAACTATCGTCGGTTTGCGGGATATTTAGACATCTTTCTTTATTGCTAAAAGTGTTTTATATATAATAATAATAATAATAATAATAATAACGTCTTTATTGTACAATAAAAATTTATACAAAGGGCGAGACACAGCCTATGCTGATTTACAGCCTGATATAAACTGTTGCGGCTTGAATTCTCATACATTCATTCTACATACTAAATATAAGGAAAATCATATAGAAACTAGATAACAGTAAATTACTCTAGAGTCACTCATACTATACTACCTTGATTTTTGTCGTAAGCATCGCATATATTACGAATAATTTATTTATTGTAACATTTTATTTAAAAAGTGGACGAATTAAAAATTAATTGATTTCCATTAAAATTACCCTAGCAGAAATTAATCGTGGCGCTGTATCGATTCTGTCTTGATTTCCAAGAATAATTACTGGTTCTAGACTGGAAAACTATGTAGCCCCAATATCCGCAGGTAGACGCTTAATGTATATGGGGCCATGATAACAATCTA